>OY743225.1:53999723-54304009 GCA_963555765.1 Orthonevra nobilis | reverse complement strand
AAAAAACAAAAAGGCAAAAATGGCCTTTTTTCGTCTTTTTTTGTGGACTATAGCCCATGATTTTAAAAAGCACTTTTTTCTTGATTTTGAATTCTTTCAAAACCAAGCCTGTGATCCTTTTTAAGGCTTCAAACTGAGCACATATATAGTGAATTTGAGAAAAAGAACCATTTTTTGAAGGAAATATCGAGAAAAAACAAAAAGGCAAAAATGGCCTTTTTTCGTCTTTTTTTGTGGACTATAGCCCATGATTTTAAAAAGCACTTTTTTCTTGATTTTGAATTCTTTCAAAACCAAGCCTGTGATCCTTTTTAAGGCTTCAAACTGAGCACATATATAGTGAATTTGAGAAAAAGAACCATTTTTTGAAGGAAATATCGAGAAAAAACAAAAAGGCAAAAATGGCCTTTTTCGTCTTTTTTTGTGGACTATAGCCCATGATTTTAAAAAGCACTTTTTTCTTGATTTTGAATTCTTTCAAAACCAAGCCTGTGATCCTTTTTGAGGCTTCAAACTGAGCACATATATTATTTAATTGAGAAAAACAACCGTTTTTTGAAGGAAATATCGAGAAAAAACAAAAAGGCAAAAATGGCCTTTTTTCGTCTTTTTTTGTGGACTATAGCCCATGATTTTAAAAAGCACTTTTTTCTTGATTTTGAATTCTTTCAAAACCAAGCCTGTGATCCTTTTTAAGGCTTCAAACTGAGCACATATATTATTAAATTGAGAAAAACAACCGTTTTTTGAAGGAAATATCGAGAAAAAACAAAAAGGCAAAAATGGCCTTTTTTCGTCTTTTTTGTGGACTATAGCCCATGATTTTAAAAAGCACTTTTTTCTTGATTTTGAATTCTTTCAAAACCAAGCCTGTGATCCTTTTTAAGGCTTCAAACTGAGCACATATATAGTGAATTTGAGAAAAAGAACCATTTTTTGAAGGAAATATCGAGAAAAAACAAAAAGGCAAAAATGGCCTTTTTTCGTCTTTTTTTGTGGACTATAGCCCATGATTTTAAAAAGCACTTTTTTCTTGATTTTGAATTCTTTCAAAACCAAGCCTGTGATCCTTTTTGAGGCTTCAAACTGAGCACATATATTATTTAATTGAGAAAAACAACCGTTTTTTGAAGGAAATATCGAGAAAAAACAAAAAGGCAAAAATGGCCTTTTTTCGTCTTTTTTTGTGGACTATAGCCCATGATTTTAAAAAGCACTTTTTTCTTGATTTTGAATTCTTTCAAAACCAAGCCTGTGATCCTTTTTAAGGCTTCAAACTGAGCACATATGTAGTGAATTTGAGAAAAAGAACCATTTTTTGAAGGAAATATCGAGAAAAAACAAAAAGGCAAAAATGGCCTTTTTTCGTCTTTTTTTGTGGATATAGCCTATGATTTTAAAATGCACTTTTTTCTTGATTTTGAATTCTTTCAAAACCAAGCCTGTGATCCTTTTTGAGGCTTCAAACTGAGCGCATATATTATTTAATTGAGAAAAACAACCGTTTTTTGAAGGAAATATCGAGAAAAAACAAAAAGGCAAAAATGGCCTTTTTTCGTCTTTTTTTGTGGACTATAGCCCATGATTTTAAAAAGCACTTTTTTCTTGATTTTGAATTCTTTCAAAACCAAGCCTGTGATCCTTTTTAAGGCTTCAAACTGAGCACATATATAGTGAATTTTAGAAAAAGAACCATTTTTTGAAGGAAATATCGAGAAAAAACAAAAAGGCAAAAATGGCCTTTTTTCGTCTTTTTTTGTGGACTTTAAAATGCACTTTTTTCTTGATTTTGAATTCTTTCAAAACCAAGCCTGTGATCCTTTTTGAGGCTTCAAACTGAGCACATATATTATTTAATTGAGAAAAACAACCGTTTTTTGAAGGAAATATCGAGAAAAAACAAAAAGGCAAAAATGGCCTTTTTTCGTCTTTTTTTGTGGACTATAGCCCATGATTTTAAAAAGCACTTTTTTCTTGATTTTGAATTCTTTCAAAACCAAGCCTGTGATCCTTTTTAAGGCTTCAAACTGAGCACATATGTAGTGAATTTGAGAAAAAGAACCATTTTTTGAAGGAAATATCGAGAAAAAACAAAAAGGCAAAAATGGCCTTTTTTCGTCTTTTTTTGTGGACTATAGCCCATGATTTTAAAATGCACTTTTTTCTTGATTTTGAATTCTTTCAAAATCAAGCCTGTGATCCTTTTTGAGGCTTCAAACTGAGCACATATATTATTTAATTGAGAAAAACAACCGTTTTTTGAAGGAAATATCGAGAAAAAACAAAAAGGCAAAAATGGCCTTTTTTCGTCTTTTTTTGTGGACTATAGCCCATGATTTTAAAAAGCACTTTTTTCTTGATTTTGAATTCTTTCAAAACCAAGCCTGTGATCCTTTTTAAGGCTTCAAACTGAGCACATATATAGTGAATTTGAGAAAAAGAACCATTTTTTGAAGGAAATATCGAGAAAAAACAAAAAGGCAAAAATGGCCTTTTTTCGTCTTTTTTTGTGGACTATAGCCCATGATTTTAAAATGCACTTTTTTCTTGATTTTGAATTCTTTCAAAACCAAGCCTGTGATCCTTTTTGACACTTCAAACTGAGCACATATATTATTTAATTGAGAAAAACAACCGTTTTTTGAAGGAAATATCGAGAAAAAACAAAAAGGCAAAAATGGCCTTTTTTCGTCTTTTTTTGTGGACTATAGCCCATGATTTTAAAAAGCACTTTTTTCTTGATTTTGAATTCTTTCAAAACCAAGCCTGTGATCCTTTTTAAGGCTTCAAACTGAGCACATATATTATTTAATTGAGAAAAACAACCGTTTTTTGAAGGAAATATCGAGAAAAAACAAAAAGGCAAAAATGGCCTTTTTTCGTCTTTTTTTGTGGACTATAGCCCATGATTTTAAAAAGCACTTTTTTCTTGATTTTGAATTCTTTCAAAACCAAGCCTGTGATCCTTTTTAAGGCTTCAAACTGAGCACATATATAGTGAATTTGAGAAAAAGAACCATTTTTTGAAGGAAATATCGAGAAAAAACAAAAAGGCAAAAATGGCCTTTTTTCGTCTTTTTTTGTGGACTATAGCCCATGATTTTAAAAAGCACTTTTTTCTTGATTTTGAATTCTTTCAAAACCAAGCCTGTGATCCTTTTTGAGGCTTCAAACTGAGCACATATATTATTTAATTGAGAAAAACAACCGTTTTTTGAAGGAAATATCGAGAAAAAACAAAAAGGCAAAAATGGCCTTTTTTCGTCTTTTTTTGTGGACTATAGCCCATGATTTTAAAAAGCACTTTTTTCTTGATTTTGAATTCTTTCAAAACCAAGCCTGTGATCCTTTTTAAGGCTTCAAACTGAGCACATATATAGTGAATTTGAGAAAAAGAACCATTTTTTGAAGGAAATATCGAGAAAAAACAAAAAGGCAAAAATGGCCTTTTTTCGTCTTTTTTTGTGGATATAGCCCATGATTTTAAAATGCACTTTTTTCTTGATTTTGAATACTTTCAAAACCAAGCCTGTGATCCTTTTTGAGGCTTCAAACTGAGCACATATATTATTTAATTGAGAAAAACAACCGTTTTTTGAAGGAAATATCGAGAAAAAACAAAAAGGCAAAAATGGCCTTTTTTCGTCTTTTTTTGTGGACTATAGCCCATGATTTTAAAAAGCACTTTTTTCTTGATTTTGAATTCTTTCAAAACCAAGCCTGTGATCCTTTTTAAGGCTTCAAACTGAGCACATATATAGTGAATTTGAGAAAAAGAACCATTTTTTGAAGGAAATATCGAGAAAAAACAAAAAGGCAAAAATGGCCTTTTTTCGTCTTTTTTTGTGGACTATAGCCCATGATTTTAAAAAGCACTTTTTTCTTGATTTTGAATTCTTTCAAAACCAAGCCTGTGATCCTTTTTAAGGCTTCAAACTGAGCACATATATAGTGAATTTGAGAAAAAGAACCATTTTTTGAAGGAAATATCGAGAAAAAACAAAAAGGCAAAAATGGCCTTTTTCGTCTTTTTTTGTGGACTATAGCCCATGATTTTAAAAAGCACTTTTTTCTTGATTTTGAATTCTTTCAAAACCAAGCCTGTGATCCTTTTTGAGGCTTCAAACTGAGCACATATATTATTTAATTGAGAAAAACAACCGTTTTTTGAAGGAAATATCGAGAAAAAACAAAAAGGCAAAAATGGCCTTTTTTCGTCTTTTTTTGTGGACTATAGCCCATGATTTTAAAAAGCACTTTTTTCTTGATTTTGAATTCTTTCAAAACCAAGCCTGTGATCCTTTTTAAGGCTTCAAACTGAGCACATATATTATTAAATTGAGAAAAACAACCGTTTTTTGAAGGAAATATCGAGAAAAAACAAAAAGGCAAAAATGGCCTTTTTTCGTCTTTTTTTGTGGACTATAGCCCATGATTTTAAAAAGCACTTTTTTCTTGATTTTGAATTCTTTCAAAACCAAGCCTGTGATCCTTTTTAAGGCTTCAAACTGAGCACATATATAGTGAATTTGAGAAAAAGAACCATTTTTTGAAGGAAATATCGAGAAAAAACAAAAAGGCAAAAATGGCCTTTTTTCGTCTTTTTTTGTGGACTATAGCCCATGATTTTAAAAAGCACTTTTTTCTTGATTTTGAATTCTTTCAAAACCAAGCCTGTGATCCTTTTTGAGGCTTCAAACTGAGCACATATATTATTTAATTGAGAAAAACAACCGTTTTTTGAAGGAAATATCGAGAAAAAACAAAAAGGCAAAAATGGCCTTTTTTCGTCTTTTTTTGTGGACTATAGCCCATGATTTTAAAAAGCACTTTTTTCTTGATTTTGAATTCTTTCAAAACCAAGCCTGTGATCCTTTTTAAGGCTTCAAACTGAGCACATATGTAGTGAATTTGAGAAAAAGAACCATTTTTTGAAGGAAATATCGAGAAAAAACAAAAAGGCAAAAATGGCCTTTTTTCGTCTTTTTTTGTGGATATAGCCTATGATTTTAAAATGCACTTTTTTCTTGATTTTGAATTCTTTCAAAACCAAGCCTGTGATCCTTTTTGAGGCTTCAAACTGAGCGCATATATTATTTAATTGAGAAAAACAACCGTTTTTTGAAGGAAATATCGAGAAAAAACAAAAAGGCAAAAATGGCCTTTTTTCGTCTTTTTTTGTGGACTATAGCCCATGATTTTAAAAAGCACTTTTTTCTTGATTTTGAATTCTTTCAAAACCAAGCCTGTGATCCTTTTTAAGGCTTCAAACTGAGCACATATATAGTGAATTTTAGAAAAAGAACCATTTTTTGAAGGAAATATCGAGAAAAAACAAAAAGGCAAAAATGGCCTTTTTTCGTCTTTTTTTGTGGACTTTAAAATGCACTTTTTTCTTGATTTTGAATTCTTTCAAAACCAAGCCTGTGATCCTTTTTGAGGCTTCAAACTGAGCACATATATTATTTAATTGAGAAAAACAACCGTTTTTTGAAGGAAATATCGAGAAAAAACAAAAAGGCAAAAATGGCCTTTTTTCGTCTTTTTTTGTGGACTATAGCCCATGATTTTAAAAAGCACTTTTTTCTTGATTTTGAATTCTTTCAAAACCAAGCCTGTGATCCTTTTTAAGGCTTCAAACTGAGCACATATATAGTGAATTTTAGAAAAAGAACCATTTTTTGAAGGAAATATCGAGAAAAAACAAAAAGGCAAAAATGGCCTTTTTTCGTCTTTTTTTGTGGACTATAGCCCATGATTTTAAAAAGCACTTTTTTCTTGATTTTGAATTCTTTCAAAACCAAGCCTGTGATCCTTTTTAAGGCTTCAAACTGAGCACATATGTAGTGAATTTGAGAAAAAGAACCATTTTTTGAAGGAAATATCGAGAAAAAACAAAAAGGCAAAAATGGCCTTTTTTCGTCTTTTTTTGTGGACTATAGCCCATGATTTTAAAATGCACTTTTTTCTTGATTTTGAATTCTTTCAAAACCAAGCCTGTGATCCTTTTTAAGGCTTCAAACTGAGCACATATATAGTGAATTTTAGAAAAAGAACCATTTTTTGAAGGAAATATCGAGAAAAAACAAAAAGGCAAAAATGGCCTTTTTTCGTCTTTTTTTGTGGACTTTAAAATGCACTTTTTTCTTGATTTTGAATTCTTTCAAAACCAAGCCTGTGATCCTTTTTGAGGCTTCAAACTGAGCACATATATTATTTAATTGAGAAAAACAACCGTTTTTTGAAGGAAATATCGAGAAAAAACAAAAAGGCAAAAATGGCCTTTTTTCGTCTTTTTTTGTGGACTATAGCCCATGATTTTAAAAAGCACTTTTTTCTTGATTTTGAATTCTTTCAAAACCAAGCCTGTGATCCTTTTTAAGGCTTCAAACTGAGCACATATATAGTGAATTTTAGAAAAAGAACCATTTTTTGAAGGAAATATCGAGAAAAAACAAAAAGGCAAAAATGGCCTTTTTTCGTCTTTTTTTGTGGACTATAGCCCATGATTTTAAAAAGCACTTTTTTCTTGATTTTGAATTCTTTCAAAACCAAGCCTGTGATCCTTTTAAAGGCTTCAAATTGAGCACATATATAGTGAATTTGAGAAAAACAACCGTTTTTTGAAGGAAATATCGAGAAAAAACAAAAAGGCAAAAATGGCCTTTTTTCGTCTTTTGTGGACTATAGCCCATGATTTTAAAATGCACTTTTTTCTTCATTTTGAATTCTTTCAAAACCAAGCCTGTGATCCTTTTAAAGGCTTCAAATTGAGCACATATATAGTGAATTTGAGAAAAACAACCGTTTTTTGAAGGAAATATCGAGAAAAAACAAAAAGACAAAAATGGCCTTTTTTCGTCTTTTTTTGTGGACTATAGCCCATGATTTTAAAAAGCACTTTTTTCTTGATTTTGAATTCTTTCAAAACCAAGCCTGTGATCCTTTTTAAGGCTTCAAACTGAGCACATATGTAGTGAATTTGAGAAAAAGAACCATTTTTTGAAGGAAATATCGAGAAAAAACAAAAAGGCAAAAATGGCCTTTTTTCGTCTTTTTTTGTGGACTATAGCCCATGATTTTAAAATGCACTTTTTTCTTGATTTTGAATTCTTTCAAAACCAAGCCTGTGATCCTTTTTAAGGCTTCAAACTGAGCACATATATAGTGAATTTTAGAAAAAGAACCATTTTTTGAAGGAAATATCGAGAAAAAACAAAAAGGCAAAAATGGCCTTTTTTCGTCTTTTTTTGTGGACTTTAAAATGCACTTTTTTCTTGATTTTGAATTCTTTCAAAACCAAGCCTGTGATCCTTTTTGAGGCTTCAAACTGAGCACATATATTATTTAATTGAGAAAAACAACCGTTTTTTGAAGGAAATATCGAGAAAAAACAAAAAGGCAAAAATGGCCTTTTTTCGTCTTTTTTTGTGGACAATAGCCCATGATTTTAATAAGCACTTTTTTCTTGATTTTGAATTCTTTCAAAACCAAGCCTGTGATCCTTTTTAAGGCTTCAAACTGAGCACATATATAGTGAATTTTAGAAAAAGAACCATTTTTTGAAGGAAATATCGAGAAAAAACAAAAAGGCAAAAATGGCCTTTTTTCGTCTTTTTTTGTGGACTATAGCCCATGATTTTAAAAAGCACTTTTTTCTTGATTTTGAATTCTTTCAAAACCAAGCCTGTGATCCTTTTAAAGGCTTCAAATTGAGCACATATATAGTGAATTTGAGAAAAACAACCGTTTTTTGAAGGAAATATCGAGAAAAAACAAAAAGACAAAAATGGCCTTTTTTCGTCTTTTTTTGTGGACTATAGCCCATGATTTTAAAAAGCACTTTTTTCTTGATTTTGAATTCTTTCAAAACCAAGCCTGTGATCCTTTTTAAGGCTTCAAACTGAGCACATATGTAGTGAATTTGAGAAAAAGAACCATTTTTTGAAGGAAATATCGAGAAAAAACAAAAAGGCAAAAATGGCCTTTTTTCGTCTTTTTTTGTGATTATAGCCCATGATTTTAAAATGCACTTTTTTCTTGATTTTGAATTCTTTCAAAACCAAGCCTGTGATCCTTTTTAAGGCTTCAAACTGAGCACATATATTATTTAATTGAGAAAAACAACCGTTTTTTGAAGGAAATATAGAGAAAAACAAAAAGGCAAAAATGGCCTTTTTTCGTCTTTTTTTGTGGACTTAGCCCATGAATTTTCAAAAGCACTTTTTTCTTGATTTTGAATTCTTTCAAAACCAAGCCTGTGATCCTTTTTAAGGCTTCAAACTGAGCACATATATAGTGAATTTGAGAAAAAGAACCATTTTTTGAAGGAAATATCGAGAAAAAACAAAAAGGCAAAAATGGCCTTTTTTCGTCTTTTTTTGTGGACTATAGCCCATGATTTTAAAATTCACTTTTTTCTTGATTTTGAATTCTTTCAAAACCAAGCCTGTGATCCTTTTTAAGGCTTCAAACTGAGCACATATATTATTAAATTGAGAAAAATAACCGTTTTTTGAAGGAAATATCGAGAAAAAACAAAAAGGCAAAAATGGCCTTTTTTCGTTTTTTTTTGTGGACTATAGCCCATGATTTTAAAATGCACTTTTTTCTTGATTTTAAATTCTTTCAAAACCAAGCCTGTGATCCTTTTTAAGGCTTCAAACTGAGCACATATATTATTAAATTGAGAAAAATAACCATTTTTTGAAGGAAATATCGAGAAAAAAAAAAAGGCAAAAATGGCCTTTTTTCGTCTTTTTTTGTGGACTATAGCCCATGATTTTAAAATGCACTTTTTTCTTGATTTTGAATTCTTTCAAAACCAAGCCTGTGATCCTTTTTAAGGCTTCAAACTGAGCACATATATTATTAAATTGAGAAAAATAACCGTTTTTTGAAGGAAATATCGAGAAAAAACAAAAAGGCAAAAATGGCCTTTTTTCGTTTTTTTTTTGTGGACTATAGCCCATGATTTTAAAATGCACTTTTTCTTGATTTTAAATTCTTTCAAAACCAAGCCTGTGATCCTTTTTAAGGCTTCAAACTGAGCACATATATTATTAAATTGAGAAAAATAACCGTTTTTTGAAGGAAATATCGAGAAAAAACAAAAAGGCAAAAATGGCCTTTTTTCGTCTTTTTTTGTGGACTATAGCCCATGATTTTAAAAAGCACTTTTTTTTTGATTTTGACTTCTTTCGAAACCAAGCCTGTGATCCTTTTTAAGGCTTCAAACTGAGCACATATGTAGTGAATTTGAGAAAAAGAACCATTTTTTGAAGGAAATATCGAGAAAAAACAAAAAGGCAAAAATAGCCTTTTTTCGTCTTTTTTTGTGGACTATAGCCCATGATTTTAAAATGCACTTTTTTCTTGATTTTGAATTCTTTCAAAACCAAGCCTGTGATCCTTTTTAAGGCTTCAAACTGAGCACATATATTATTAAATTGAGAAAAATAACCATTTTTTGAAGGAAATATCGAGAAAAAAAAAAAGGCAAAAATGGCCTTTTTTCGTCTTTTTTTGTGGACAATAGCCCATGATTTTAAAATGCACTTTTTTCTTGATTTTGAATTCTTTCAAAACCAAGCCTGTGATCCTTTTTAAGGCTTCAAACTGAGCACATATATTATTAAATTGAGAAAAATAACCGTTTTTTGAAGGAAATATCGAGAAAAAACAAAAAGGCAAAAATGGCCTTTTTTCGTCTTTTTTTGTGGACTATAGCCCATGATTTTAAAATGCACTTTTTTCTGGATTTTAAATTCTTTCGAAACCAAGCCTGTGATCCTTTTTAAGGCTTCAAACTGAGCACATATGTAGTGAATTTGAGAAAAAGAACCATTTTTTGAAGGAAATATCGAGAAAAAACAAAAAGGCAAAAATGGCCTTTTTTCGTCTTTTTTTGTGGACTATAGCCCATGATTTTAAAATGCACTTTTTTCTTGATTTTAAATTCTTTCAAAACCAAGCCTGTAATCCTTTTTAAGGCTTCAAACTGAGCACATATATTATTAAATTGAGAAAAATAACCGTTTTTTGAAGGAAATATCGAGAAAAAACAAAAAGGCAAAAATGGCCTTTTTTCGTCTTTTTTTGTGGACTATAGCCCATGATTTTAAAAAGCACTTTTTTCTTGATTTTGACTTCTTTCGAAACCAAGCCTGTGATCCTTTTGAAGGCTTCAAACTGAGCACATATATAGTGAATTTGAGAAAAAGAACCATTTTTTGAAGGAAATATCGAGAAAAAACAAAAAGGCAAAAATGGCCTTTTTTCGTCTTTTTTTGTGGACTATAGCCCATGATTTTAAAATGCACTTTTTTCTTGATTTTAAATTCTTTCAAAACCAAGCCTGTGATCCTTTTTAAGGCTTCAAACTGAGCACATATGTAGTGAATTTGAGAAAAAGAACCGTTTTTTGAAGGAAATATCGAGAAAAAACAAAAAGGCAAAAATGGCCCTTTTTCGTCTTTTTTTGTGGACTATAGCCCATGATTTTAAAATGCACTTTTTTCTTGATTTTGACTTCTTTCGAAACCAAGCCTGTGATCCTTTTTAAGGCTTCAAACTGAGCACATATATAGTGAATTTGAGAAAAAGAACCATTTTTTTAGGGAAATATCGAGAAAAAACAAAAAGGCAAAAATGGCCTTTTTTCGTCTTTTTTTGTGGACTATAGCCCATGATTTTAAAATGCACTTTTTTCTTGATTTTAAATTCTTTCAAAACCAAGCCTGTGATCCTTTTTAAGGCTTCAAACTGAGCACATATGTAGTGAATTTGAGAAAAAGAACCATTTTTTGAAGGAAATATCGAGAAAAAACAAAAAGGCAAAAATGGCCTTTTTTCATCTTTTTTTGTGGACTATAGCCCATGATTTTAAAATGCACTTTTTTCTTGATTTTGAATTCTTTCAAAACCAAGCCTGTGATCCTTGTTAAGGCTTCAAAGTGAGCACATATGTAGTGAATTTGAGAAAAAGAACCATTTTTTGAAGGAAATATCGAGAAAAAACAAAAAGGCAAAAATGGCCTTTTTTCGTCTTTTTTTGTGGACTATAGCCCATGATTTTAAAATGCACTTTTTTCTTGATTTTAAATTCTTTCAAAACCAAGCCTGTGATCCTTTTTAAGGCTTCAAACTGAGCACATATGTAGTGAATTTGAGAAAAAGAACCATTTTTTGAAGGAAATATCGAGAAAAAACAAAAAGGCAAAAATGGCCTTTTTTCGTCTTTTTTTGTGGACTATAGCCCATGATTTTAAAATGCACTTTTTTCTTGATTTTGAATTCTTTCAAAACCAAGCCTGTGATCCTTTTAAGGCTTCAAACTGAGCACATATATTACTAAATTGAGAAAAATAACCGTTTTTTGAAGGAAATATCGAGAAAAAACAAAAAGGCAAAAATGGCCTTTTTTCGTCTTTTTTTGTGGACTATAGCCCATGATTTAAAAATGCACTTTTTTCTTGATTTTGAATTCTTTCAAAACCAAGCCTGTGATCCTTTTAAGGCTTCAAACTGAGCACATATATTACTACATTGAGAAAAATAACCGTTTTTTGAAGGAAATATCGAGAAAAAACAAAAAGGCAAAAATGGCCTTTTTTCGTCTTTTTTTGTGGACTATAGCCCATGATTTTAAAATGCACTTTTTTCTTGATTTTAAATTCTTTCAAAACCAAGCCTGTGATCCTTTTTAAGGCTTCAAACTGAGCACATATGTAGTGAATTTGAGAAAAAGAACCATTTTTTGAAGGAAATATCGAGAAAAAACAAAAAGGCAAAAATGGCCTTTTTTCGTCTTTTTTTGTGGACTATAGCCCATGATTTTAAAATGCACTTTTTTCTTGATTTTGAATTCTTTCAAAACCAAGCCTGTGATCCTTGTTAAGGCTTCAAACTGAGCACATATGTAGTGAATTTGAGAAAAAGAACCATTTTTTGAAGGAAATATCGAGAAAAAACAAAAAGGCAAAAATGGCCTTTTTTAGTTTTTTTTTGTGGACTTTTTTCTTGATTTTGAATTCTTTCAAAACCAAGCCTGTGATCCTTCTTAAGGCTTTAAAATGGCCTTTTTTCGTCTTTTTTTGTGGACTATAGCCCATGATTTTAAAATGCACTTTTTTCTTGATTTTAAATTCTTTCAAAACCAAGCCTGTGATCCTTTTTAAGGCTTCAAACTGAGCACATATGTAGTGAATTTGAGAAAAAGAACCATTTTTTGAAGGAAATATCGAGAAAAAACAAAAAGGCAAAAATGGCCTTTTTTCGTCTTTTTTTGTGGACTATAGCCCATGATTTTAAAATGCACTTTTTTCTTGATTTTGAATTCTTTCAAAACCAAGCCTGTGATCCTTTTAAGGCTTCAAACTGAGCACATATATTACTAAATTGAGAAAAATAACCGTTTTTTGAAGGAAATATCGAGAAAAAACAAAAAGGCAAAAATGGCCTTTTTTCGTCTTTTTTTGTGGACTATAGCCCATGATTTTAAAATGCACTTTTTTCTTGATTTTGAATTCTTTCAAAACCAAGCCTGTGATCCTTTTTAAGGCTTCAAACTGAGCACATATGTAGTGAATTTGAGAAAAAGAACCATTTTTTGAAGGAAATATCGAGAAAAAACAAAAAGGCAAAAATGGCCTTTTTTCGTCTTTTTTTGTGGACTATAGCCCATGATTTTAAAATGCACTTTTTTCTTGATTTTGAATTCTTTCAAAACCAAACCTGTGATCCTTTTCAGGCTTCAAACTGAGCACATATATTATTAAATTGAGAAAAATAACCGTTTTTTGAAGGAAATATCGAGAAAAAACAAAAAGGCAAAAATGGCCTTTTTTCGTCTTTTTTTGTGGACTATAGCCCATGATTTTAAAATGCACTTTTTTCTTGATTTTGAATTCTTTCAAAACCAAGCCTGTGATCCTTTTTAAGGCTTCAAACTGAGCACATATGTAGTGAATTTGAGAAAAAGAACCATTTTTTGAAGGAAATATCGAGAAAAAACAAAAAGGCAAAAATGGCCTTTTTTCGTCTTTTTTTGTGGACTATAGCCCATGATTTTAAAATGCACTTTTTTCTTGATTTTGAATTCTTTCAAAACCAAGCCTGTGATCCTTTTTAAGGCTTCAAACTGAGCACATATGTAGTGAATTTGAGAAAAAGAACCATTTTTTGGAGGAAATATCGAGAAAAAACAAAAAGGCAAAAATGGCCTTTTTTCGTCTTTTTTTGTGGACTATAGCCCATGATTTTAAAATGCACTTTTTTCTTGATTTTAAATTCTTTCAAAACCAAGCTTGTGATCCTTTTTAAGGCTTCAAACTGAGCACATATGTAGTGAATTTGAGAAAAAGAACCATTTTTTGAAGGAAATATCGAGAAAAAACAAAAAGGCAAAAATGGCCTTTTTTCGTCTTTTTTTGTGGACTATAGCCCATGATTTTAAAATGCACTTTTTTCTTGATTTTGAATTCTTTCAAAACCAAGCCTGTGATCCTTTTAAGGCTTCAAACTGAGCACATATATTACTACATTGAGAAAAATAACCGTTTTTTGAAGGAAATATCGAGAAAAAACAAAAAGGCAAAAATGGCCTTTTTTCGTCTTTTTTTGTGGACTATAGCCCATGATTTTAAAATGCACTTTTTTCTTGATTTTGAATTCTTTCAAAACCAAGCCTGTGATCCTTTTTAAGGCTTCAAACTGAGCACATATGTAGTGAATTTGAGAAAAAGAACCATTTTTTGAAGGAAATATCGAGAAAAAACAAAAAGGCAAAAATGGCCTTTTTTCGTCTTTTTTTGTGGACTATAGCCCATGATTTTAAAATGCACTTTTTTCTTGATTTTGAATTCTTTCAAAACCAAACCTGTGATCCTTTTCAGGCTTCAAACTGAGCACATATATTATTAAATTGAGAAAAATAACCGTTTTTTGAAGGAAATATCGAGAAAAAACAAAAAGGCAAAAATGGCCTTTTTTCGTCTTTTTTTGTGGACTATAGCCCATGATTTTAAAATGCACTTTTTTCTTGATTTTGAATTCTTTCAAAACCAAGCCTGTGATCCTTTTTAAGGCTTCAAACTGAGCACATATGTAGTGAATTTGAGAAAAAGAACCATTTTTTGAAGGAAATATCGAGAAAAAACAAAAAGGCAAAAATGGCCTTTTTTCGTCTATTTTTGTGGACTATAGCCCATGATTTTAAAATGCACTTTTTTCTTGATTTTGAATTCTTTTAAAACCAAGCCTGTGATCCTTTTTAAGGCTTCAAACTGAGCACATATATTATTAAATTGAGAAAAATAACCGTTTTTTGAAGGAAATATCGAGAAAAAACAAAAAGGCAAAAATGGCCTTTTTTCGTCTTTTTTTGTGGACTATAGCCCATGATTTTAAAATGCACTTTTTTCTTGATTTTGAATTCTTTCAAAACCAAGCCTGTGATCCTTTTTAAGGCTTCAAACTGAGCACATATGTAGTGAATTTGAGAAAAAGAACCATTTTTTGGAGGAAATATCGAGAAAAAACAAAAAGGCAAAAATGGCCTTTTTTCGTCTTTTTTTGTGGACTATAGCCCATGATTTTAAAATGCACTTTTTTCTTGATTTTGAATTCTTTCAAAACCAAGCCTGTGATCCTTTTTAAGGCTTCAAACTGAGCACATATGTAGTGAATTTGAGAAAAAGAACCATTTTTTGAAGGAAATATCGAGAAAAAACAAAAAGGCAAAAATGGCCTTTTTTCGTCTTTTTTTGTGGACTATAGCCCATGATTTTAAAATGCACTTTTTTCTTGATTTTGAATTCTTTCAAAACCAAACCTGTGATCCTTTTCAGGCTTCAAACTGAGCACATATATTATTAAATTGAGAAAAATAACCGTTTTTTGAAGGAAATATCGAGAAAAAACAAAAAGGCAAAAATGGCCTTTTTTCGTCTTTTTTTGTGGACTATAGCCCATGATTTTAAAATGCACTTTTTTCTTGATTTTGAATTCTTTCAAAACCAAGCCTGTGATCCTTTTTAAGGCTTCAAACTGAGCACATATGTAGTGAATTTGAGAAAAAGAACAATTTTTTGAAGGAAATATCGAGAAAAAACAAAAAGGCAAAAATGGCCTTTTTTCGTCTATTTTTGTGGACTATAGCCCATGATTTTAAAATGCACTTTTTTCTTGATTTTGAATTCTTTCAAAACCAAGCCTGTGATCCTTTTTAAGGCTTCAAACTGAGCACATATGTAGTGAATTTGAGAAAAAGAACCATTTTTTGAAGGAAATATCGAGAAAAAACAAAAAGGCAATAATGGCCTTTCGTCTATTTTTGTGGACTATAGCCCATGATTTTAAAATGCACTTTTTTCTTGATTTTGAATTCTTTCAAAACCAAGCCTGTGATCCTTTTTAAGGCTTCAAACTGAGCACATATGTAGTGAATTTGAGAAAAAGAACCATTTTTTGAAGGAAATATCGAGAAAAAACAAAAAGGCAAAAATGGCCTTTTTTCGTCATTTTTTGTGGACTATAGCCCATGATTTTAAAATGCACTTTTTTCTTGATTTTGAATTCTTTCAAAACCAAGCCTGTGATCCTTTTTAAGGCTTCAAACTGAGCACATATGTAGTGAATTTGAGAAAAAGAACCATTTTTTGGAGGAAATATCGAGAAAAAACAAAAAGGCAAAAATGGCCTTTTTTCGTCTTTTTTTGTGGACTATAGCCCATGATTTTAAAATGCACTTTTTTCTTGATTTTGAATTCTTTCAAAACCAAGCCTGTGATCCTTTTAAGGCTTCAAACTGAGCACATATATTATTAAATTGAGAAAAATAACCGTTTTTTTGAAGGAAATATCGAGAAAAAACAAAAAGGCAAAAATGGCCTTTTTTCGTCTATTTTTGTGGACTATAGCCCATGATTTTAAAATGCACTTTTTTCTTGATTTTGAATTCTTTCAAAACCAAGCCTGTGATCCTTTTTAAGGCTTCAAACTGAGCACATATATTATTAAATTGAGAAAAATAACCGTTTTTTGAAGGAAATATCGAGAAAAAACAAAAAGGCAAAAATGGCCTTTTTTCGTCTTTTTTTGTGGACTATAGCCCATGATTTTAAAATGCACTTTTTTCTTGATTTTGAATTCTTTCAAAACCAAGCCTGTGATAATTTTTAAGGCTTCAAACTGAGCACATATATTATTAAATTGAGAAAAATAACCGTTTTTTGAAGGATTTTAAAATGCACTTTTTTCTTGATTTTGAATTCTTTCAAAACCAAACCTGTGATCCTTTTCAGGCTTCAAACTGAGCACATATATTATTAAATTGAGAAAAATAACCGTTTTTTGAAGGAAATATCGAGAAAAAACAAAAAGGCAAAAATGGCCTTTTTTCGTCTTTTTTTGTGGACTATAGCCCATGATTTTAAAATGCACTTTTTTCTTGATTTTGAATTCTTTCAAAACCAAGCCTGTGATCCTTTTTAAGGCTTCAAACTGAGCACATATGTAGTGAATTTGAGAAAAAGAACCATTTTTTGAAGGAAATATCGAGAAAAAACAAAAAGGCAAAAATGGCCTTTTTTCGTCTATTTTTGTGGACTATAGCCCATGATTTTAAAATGCACTTTTTTCTTGATTTTGAATTCTTTTAAAACCAAGCCTGTGATCCTTTTTAAGGCTTCAAACTGAGCACATATATTATTAAATTGAGAAAAATAACCGTTTTTTGAAGGAAATATCGAGAAAAAACAAAAAGGCAAAAATGGCCTTTTTTCGTCTTTTTTTGTGGACTATAGCCCATGATTTTAAAATGCACTTTTTTCTTGATTTTGAATTCTTTCAAAACCAAGCCTGTGATCCTTTTTAAGGCTTCAAACTGAGCACATATGTAGTGAATTTGAGAAAAAGAACCATTTTTTGGAGGAAATATCGAGAAAAAACAAAAAGGCAAAAATGGCCTTTTTTCGTCTTTTTTTGTGGACTATAGCCCATGATTTTAAAATGCACTTTTTTCTTGATTTTGAATTCTTTCAAAACCAAGCCTGTGATCCTTTTTAAGGCTTCAAACTGAGCACATATGTAGTGAATTTGAGAAAAAGAACCATTTTTTGAAGGAAATATCGAGAAAAAACAAAAAGGCAAAAATGGCCTTTTTTCGTCTTTTTTTGTGGACTATAGCCCATGATTTTAAAATGCACTTTTTTCTTGATTTTGAATTCTTTCAAAACCAAACCTGTGATCCTTTTCAGGCTTCAAACTGAGCACATATATTATTAAATTGAGAAAAATAACCGTTTTTTGAAGGAAATATCGAGAAAAAACAAAAAGGCAAAAATGGCCTTTTTTCGTCTTTTTTTGTGGACTATAGCCCATGATTTTAAAATGCACTTTTTTCTTGATTTTGAATTCTTTCAAAACCAAGCCTGTGATCCTTTTTAAGGCTTCAAACTGAGCACATATGTAGTGAATTTGAGAAAAAGAACAATTTTTTGAAGGAAATATCGAGAAAAAACAAAAAGGCAAAAATGGCCTTTTTTCGTCTATTTTTGTGGACTATAGCCCATGATTTTAAAATGCACTTTTTTCTTGATTTTGAATTCTTTCAAAACCAAGCCTGTGATCCTTTTTAAGGCTTCAAACTGAGCACATATGTAGTGAATTTGAGAAAAAGAACCATTTTTTGAAGGAAATATCGAGAAAAAACAAAAAGGCAATAATGGCCTTTTTTCGTCTATTTTTGTGGACTATAGCCCATGATTTTAAAATGCACTTTTTTCTTGATTTTGAATTCTTTCAAAACCAAGCCTGTGATCCTTTTTAAGGCTTCAAACTGAGCACATATGTAGTGAATTTGAGAAAAAGAACCATTTTTTGAAGGAAATATCGAGAAAAAACAAAAAGGCAAAAATGGCCTTTTTTCGTCATTTTTTGTGGACTATAGCCCATGATTTTAAAATGCACTTTTTTCTTGATTTTGAATTCTTTCAAAACCAAGCCTGTGATCCTTTTTAAGGCTTCAAACTGAGCACATATGTAGTGAATTTGAGAAAAAGAACCATTTTTTGGAGGAAATATCGAGAAAAAACAAAAAGGCAAAAATGGCCTTTTTTCGTCTTTTTTTGTGGACTATAGCCCATGATTTTAAAATGCACTTTTTTCTTGATTTTGAATTCTTTCAAAACCAAGCCTGTGATCCTTTTAAGGCTTCAAACTGAGCACATATATTATTAAATTGAGAAAAATAACCGTTTTTTGAAGGAAATATCGAGAAAAAACAAAAAGGCAAAAATGGCCTTTTTTCGTCTATTTTTGTGGACTATAGCCCATGATTTTAAAATGCACTTTTTTCTTGATTTTGAATTCTTTCAAAACCAAGCCTGTGATCCTTTTTAAGGCTTCAAACTGAGCACATATATTATTAAATTGAGAAAAATAACCGTTTTTTGAAGGAAATATCGAGAAAAAACAAAAAGGCAAAAATGGCCTTTTTTCGTCTTTTTTTGTGGACTATAGCCCATGATTTTAAAATGCACTTTTTTCTTGATTTTGAATTCTTTCAAAACCAAGCCTGTGATAATTTTTAAGGCTTCAAACTGAGCACATATATTATTAAATTGAGAAAAATAACCGTTTTTTGAAGGAAATATCGAGAAAAAACAAAAAGGCAAAAATGGCCTTTTTTCGTTTTTTTTTTTTTGTGGACTATAGCCCATGATTTTAAAATGCACTTTTTCTTGATTTTAAATTCTTTCAAAACCAAGCCTGTGATCCTTTTTAAGGCTTCAAACTGAGCACATATATTATTAAATTGAGAAAAATAACCGTTTTTTGAAGGAAATATCGAGAAAAAACAAAAAGGCAAAAATGGCCTTTTTTCGTCTTTTTTTGTGGACTATAGCCCATGATTTTAAAAAGCACTTTTTTCTTGATTTTGACTTCTTTCGAAACCAAGCCTGTGATCCTTTTTAAGGCTTCAAACTGAGCACATATGTAGTGAATTTGAGAAAAAGAACCATTTTTTGAAGGAAATATCGAGAAAAAACAAAAAGGCAAAAATGGCCTTTTTTCGTCTTTTTTTGTGGACTATAGCCCATGATTTTAAAATGCACTTTTTTCTTGATTTTGAATTCTTTCAAAACCAAGCCTGTGATCCTTTTTAAGGCTTCAAACTGAGCACATATATTATTAAATTGAGAAAAATAACCATTTTTTGAAGGAAATATCGAGAAAAAAAAAAAGGCAAAAATGGACTTTTTTCGTCTTTTTTTGTGGACTATAGCCCATGATTTTAAAATGCACTTTTTTCTTGATTTTGAATTCTTTCAAAACCAAGCCTGTGATCCTTTTTAAGGCTTCAAACTGAGCACATATATTATTAAATTGAGAAAAATAACCGTTTTTTGAAGGAAATATCGAGAAAAAACAAAAAGGCAAAAATGGCCTTTTTTCGTCTTTTTTTGTGGACTATAGCCCATGATTTTAAAATGCACTTTTTTCTTGATTTTGAATTCTTTCAAAACCAAGCCTGTGATCCTTTTTAAGGCTTCAAACTGAGCACATATATTATTAAATTGAGAAAAATAACCGTTTTTTGAAGGAAATATCGAGAAAAAACAAAAAGGCAAAAATGGCCTTTTTTCGTCTTTTTTTGTGGACTATAGCCCATGATTTTAAAATGCACTTTTTTCTTGATTTTAAATTCTTTCGAAACCAAGCCTGTGATCCTTTTTAAGGCTTCAAACTGAGCACATATGTAGTGAATTTGAGAAAAAGAACCATTTTTTGAAGGAAATATCGAGAAAAAACAAAAAGGCAAAAATGGCCTTTTTTCGTCTTTTTTTGTGGACTATAGCCCATGATTTTAAAATGCACTTTTTTCTTGATTTTAAATTCTTTCAAAACCAAGCCTGTGATCCTTTTTAAGGCTTCAAACTGAGCACATATATTATTAAATTGAGAAAAATAACCGTTTTTTGAAGGAAATATCGAGAAAAAACAAAAAGGCAAAAATGGCCTTTTTTCGTCTTTTTTGTGGACTATAGCCCATGATTTTAAAAAGCACTTTTTTCTTGATTTTGACTTCTTTCGAAACCAAGCCTGTGATCCTTTTGAAGGCTTCAAACTGAGCACATATATAGCGAATTTGAGAAAAAGAACCATTTTTTGAAGGAAATATCGAGAAAAAACAAAAAGGCAAAAATGGCCTTTTTTCGTCTTTTTTTGTGGACTATAGCCCATGATTTTAAAATGCACTTTTTTCTTGATTTTGAATTCTTTCAAAACCAAGCCTGTGATCCTTTTTAAGGCTTCAAACTGAGCACATATATTATTAAATTGAGAAAAATAACCGTTTTTTGAAGGAAATATCGAGAAAAAACAAAAAGGCAAAAATGGCCTTTTTTCGTCTTTTTTTGTGGACTATAGCCCATGATTTTAAAATGCACTTTTTTCTTGATTTTGACTTCTTTCGAAACCAAGCCTGTGATCCTTTTTAAGGCTTCAAACTGAGCACATATATAGTGAATTTGAGAAAAAGAACCATTTTTTGAAGGAAATATCGAGAAAAAACAAAAAGGCAAAAATGGCCTTTTTTCGTCTTTTTTTGTGGACTATAGCCCATGATTTTAAAATGCACTTTTTTCTTGATTTTGAATTCTTTCAAAACCAAGCCTGTGATCCTTGTTAAGGCTTCAAACTGAGCACATATGTAGTGAATTTGAGAAAAAGAACCATTTTTTGAAGGAAATATCGAGAAAAAACAAAAAGGCAAAAATGGCCTTTTTTCGTCTTTTTTTGTGGACTATAGCCCATGATTTTAAAATGCACTTTTTTCTTGATTTTAAATTCTTTCAAAACCAAGCCTGTGATCCTTTTTAAGGCTTCAAACTGAGCACATATGTAGTGAATTTGAGAAAAAGAACCATTTTTTGAAGGAAATATCGAGAAAAAACAAAAAGGCAAAAATGGCCTTTTTTCGTCTTTTTTTGTGGACTATAGCCCATGATTTTAAAATGCACTTTTTTCTTGATTTTGAATTCTTTCAAAACCAAGCCTGTGATCCTTTTAAGGCTTCAAACTGAGCACATATATTACTAAATTGAGAAAAATAACCGTTTTTTGAAGGAAATATCGAGAAAAAACAAAAAGGCAAAAATGGCCTTTTTTCGTCTTTTTTTGTGGACTATAGCCCATGATTTTAAAATGCACTTTTTTCTTGATTTTGAATTCTTTCAAAACCAAGCCTGTGATCCTTTTAAGGCTTCAAACTGAGCACATATATTACTAAATTGAGAAAAATAACCGTTTTTTGAAGGAAATATCGAGAAAAAACAAAAAGGCAAAAATGGCCTTTTTTCGTCTTTTTTTGTGGACTATAGCCCATGATTTTAAAATGCACTTTTTTCTTGATTTTAAATTCTTTCAAAACCAAGCCTGTGATCCTTTTTAAGGCTTCAAACTGAGCACATATGTAGTGAATTTGAGAAAAAGAACCATTTTTTGAAGGAAATATCGAGAAAAAACAAAAAGGCAAAAATGGCCTTTTTTCGTCTTTTTTTGTGGACTATAGCCCATGATTTTAAAATGCACTTTTTTCTTGATTTTGAATTCTTTCAAAACCAAGCCTGTGATCCTTTTTAAGGCTTCAAACTGAGCACATATGTAGTGAATTTGAGAAAAAGAACCATTTTTTGAAGGAAATATCGAGAAAAAACAAAAAGGCAAAAATGGCCTTTTTTCGTCTTTTTTTGTGGACTATAGCCCATGATTTTAAAATGCACTTTTTTCTTGATTTTGAATTCTTTCAAAACCAAGCCTGTGATCCTTTTAAGGCTTCAAACTGAGCACATATATTACTAAATTGAGAAAAATAACCGTTTTTTGAAGGAAATATCGAGAAAAAACAAAAAGGCAAAAATGGCCTTTTTTCGTCTTTTTTTGTGGACTATAGCCCATGATTTTAAAATGCACTTTTTTCTTGATTTTGAATTCTTTCAAAACCAAGCCTGTGATCCTTTTTAAGGCTTCAAACTGAGCACATATGTAGTGAATTTGAGAAAAAGAACCATTTTTTGAAGGAAATATCGAGAAAAAACAAAAAGGCAAAAATGGCCTTTTTTCGTCTTTTTTTGTGGACTATAGCCCATGATTTTAAAATGCACTTTTTTCTTGATTTTGAATTCTTTCAAAACCAAGCCTGTGATCCTTTTAAGGCTTCAAACTGAGCACATATATTACTAAATTGAGAAAAATAACCGTTTTTTGAAGGAAATATCGAGAAAAAACAAAAAGGCAAAAATGGCCTTTTTTCGTCTTTTTTTGTGGACTATAGCCCATGATTTTAAAATGCACTTTTTTCTTGATTTTAAATTCTTTCAAAACCAAGCCTGTGATCCTTTTTAAGGCTTCAAACTGAGCACATATGTAGTGAATTTGAGAAAAAGAACCATTTTTTGAAGGAAATATCGAGAAAAAACAAAAAGGCAAAAATGGCCTTTTTTCGTCTTTTTTTGTGGACTATAGCCCATGATTTTAAAATGCACTTTTTTCTTGATTTTGAATTCTTTCAAAACCAAGCCTGTGATCCTTTTAAGGCTTCAAACTGAGCACATATATTACTAAATTGAGAAAAATAACCGTTTTTTGAAGGAAATATCGAGAAAAAACAAAAAGGCAAAAATGGCCTTTTTTCGTCTTTTTTTGTGGACTATAGCCCATGATTTTAAAATGCACTTTTTTCTTGATTTTAAATTCTTTCAAAACCAAGCCTGTGATCCTTTTTAAGGCTTCAAACTGAGCACATATGTAGTGAATTTGAGAAAAAGAACCATTTTTTGAAGGAAATATCGAGAAAAAACAAAAAGGCAAAAATGGCCTTTTTTCGTCTTTTTTTGTGGACTATAGCCCATGATTTTAAAATGCACTTTTTTCTTGATTTTGAATTCTTTCAAAACCAAGCCTGTGATCCTTTTTAAGGCTTCAAACTGAGCACATATGTAGTGAATTTGAGAAAAAGAACCATTTTTTGAAGGAAATATCGAGAAAAAACAAAAAGGCAAAAATGGCCTTTTTTCGTCTTTTTTTGTGGACTATAGCCCATGATTTTAAAATGCACTTTTTTCTTGATTTTGAATTCTTTCAAAACCAAGCCTGTGATCCTTTTAAGGCTTCAAACTGAGCACATATATTACTAAATTGAGAAAAATAACCGTTTTTTTAAGGAAATATCGAGAAAAAACAAAAAGGCAAAAATGGCCTTTTTTCGTCTTTTTTTGTGGACTATAGCCCATGATTTTAAAATGCACTTTTTTCTTGATTTTGAATTCTTTCAAAACCAAGCCTGTGATCCTTTTTAAGGCTTCAAACTGAGCACATATGTAGTGAATTTGAGAAAAAGAACCATTTTTTGAAGGAAATATCGAGAAAAAACAAAAAGGCAAAAATGGCCTTTTTTCGTCTTTTTTTGTGGACTATAGCCCATGATTTTAAAATGCACTTTTTTCTTGATTTTGAATTCTTTCAAAACCAAGCCTGTGATCCTTTTAAGGCTTCAAACTGAGCACATATATTACTAAATTGAGAAAAATAACCGTTTTTTGAAGGAAATATCGAGAAAAAACAAAAAGGCAAAAATGGCCTTTTTTCGTCTTTTTTTGTGGACTATAGCCCATGATTTTAAAATGCACTTTTTTCTTGATTTTGAATTCTTTCAAAACCAAGCCTGTGATCCTTTTTAAGGCTTCAAACTGAGCACATATGTAGTGAATTTGAGAAAAAGAACCATTTTTTGAAGGAAATATCGAGAAAAAACAAAAAGGCAAAAATGGCCTTTTTTCGTCTTTTTTTGTGGACTATAGCCCATGATTTTAAAATGCACTTTTTTCTTGATTTTGAATTCTTTCAAAACAAAGCCTGTGATCCTTTTTAAGGCTTCAAACTGAGCACATATGTAGTGAATTTGAGAAAAAGAACCATTTTTTGGAGGAAATATCGAGAAAAAACAAAAAGGCAAAAATGGCCTTTTTTCGTCTTTTTTTGTGGACTATAGCCCATGATTTTAAAATGCACTTTTTTCTTGATTTTAAATTCTTTCAAAACCAAGCTTGTGATCCTTTTTAAGGCTTCAAACTGAGCACATATGTAGTGAATTTGAGAAAAAGAACCATTTTTTGAAGGAAATATCGAGAAAAAACAAAAAGGCAAAAATGGCCTTTTTTCGTCTTTTTTTGTGGACTATAGCCCATGATTTTAAAATGCACTTTTTTCTTGATTTTGAATTCTTTCAAAACCAAGCCTGTGATCCTTTTAAGGCTTCAAACTGAGCACATATATTACTAAATTGAGAAAAATAACCGTTTTTTGAAGGAAATATCGAGAAAAAACAAAAAGGCAAAAATGGCCTTTTTTCGTCTTTTTTTGTGGACTATAGCCCATGATTTTAAAATGCACTTTTTTCTTGATTTTGAATTCTTTCAAAACCAAACCTGTGATCCTTTTCAGGCTTCAAACTGAGCACATATATTATTAAATTGAGAAAAATAACCGTTTTTTGAAGGAAATATCGAGAAAAAACAAAAAGGCAAAAATGGCCTTTTTTCGTCTTTTTTTGTGGACTATAGCCCATGATTTTAAAATGCACTTTTTTCTTGATTTTGAATTCTTTCAAAACCAAGCCTGTGATCCTTTTTAAGGCTTCAAACTGAGCACATATGTAGTGAATTTGAGAAAAAGAACCATTTTTTGGAGGAAATATCGAGAAAAAACAAAAAGGCAAAAATGGCCTTTTTTCGTCTTTTTTTGTGGACTATAGCCCATGATTTTAAAATGCACTTTTTTCTTGATTTTAAATTCTTTCAAAACCAAGCTTGTGATCCTTTTTAAGGCTTCAAACTGAGCACATATGTAGTGAATTTGAGAAAAAGAACCATTTTTTGAAGGAAATATCGAGAAAAAACAAAAAGGCAAAAATGGCCTTTTTTCGTCTTTTTTTGTGGACTATAGCCCATGATTTTAAAATGCACTTTTTTCTTGATTTTGAATTCTTTCAAAACCAAGCCTGTGATCCTTTTTAAGGCTTCAAACTGAGCACATATATTATTAAATTGAGAAAAATAACCGTTTTTTGAAGGAAATATCGAGAAAAAACAAAAAGGCAAAAATGGCCTTTTTTCGTCTTTATTTGTGGACTATAGCCCATGATTTTAAAATGCACTTTTTTCTTGATTTTGAATTCTTTCAAAACCAAGCCTGTGATCCTTTTTAAGGCTTCAAACTGAGCACATATATTATTAAATTGAGAAAAATAACCGTTTTTTGAAGGAAATATCGAGAAAAAACAAAAAGGCAAAAATGGCCTTTTTTCGTCTTTATTTGTGGACTATAGCCCATGATTTTAAAATGCACTTTTTTCTTGATTTTGAATTCTTTCAAAACCAAGCCTGTGATCCTTTTTAAGGCTTCAAACTGAGCACATATGTAGTGAATTTGAGAAAAAGAACCATTTTTTGAAGGAAATATCGAGAAAAAACAAAAAGGCAAAAATGGCCTTTTTTCGTCTTTTTTTGTGGACTATAGCCCATGATTTTAAAATGCACTTTTTTCTTGATTTTGAATTCTTTCAAAACCAAGCCTGTGATCCTTTTTAAGGCTTCAAACTGAGCACATATGTAGTGAATTTGAGAAAAAGAACCATTTTTTGGAGGAAATATCGAGAAAAAACAAAAAGGCAAAAATGGCCTTTTTTCGTCTTTTTTTGTGGACTATAGCCCATGATTTTAAAATGCACTTTTTTCTTGATTTTGAATTCTTTCAAAACCAAGCCTGTGATCCTTTTAAGGCTTCAAACTGAGCACATATATTATTAAATTGAGAAAAATAACCGTTTTTTGAAGGAAATATCGAGAAAAAACAAAAAGGCAAAAATGGCCTTTTTTCGTCTATTTTTGTGGACTATAGCCCATGATTTTAAAATGCACTTTTTTCTTGATTTTGAATTCTTTCAAAACCAAGCCTGTGATCCTTTTTAAGGCTTCAAACTGAGCACATATATTATTAAATTGAGAAAAATAACCGTTTTTTGAAGGAAATATCGAGAAAAAACAAAAAGGCAAAAATGGCCTTTTTTCGTCTTTTTTTGTGGACTATAGCCCATGATTTTAAAATGCACTTTTTTCTTGATTTTGAATTCTTTCAAAACCAAGCCTGTGATCCTTTTAAGGCTTCAAACTGAGCACATATATTATTAAATTGAGAAAAATAACCGTTTTTTGAAGGAAATATCGAGAAAAAACAAAAAGGCAAAACTGGCCTTTTTTCGTCTTTTTTTGTGGACTATAGCCCATGATTTTAAAAAGCACTTTTTTCTTGATTTTGAATTCTTTCAAAACCAAGCCTGTGATCCTTTTTAAGGCTTCAAACTGAGCACATATATAGTGAATTTGAGAAAAAGAACCATTTTTTGAAGGAAATATCGAGAAAAAACAAAAAGGCAAAAATGGCCTTTTTTCGTCTTTTTTTGTGGACTATAGCCCATGATTTTAAAAAGCACTTTTTTCTTGATTTTGAATTCTTTCAAAACCAAGCCTGTGATCCTTTTTAAGGCTTCAAACTGAGCACATATATAGTGAATTTGAGAAAAAGAACCATTTTTTGAAGGAAATATCGAGAAAAAACAAAAAGGCAAAAATGGCCTTTTTTCGTCTTTTTTTGTGGACTATAGCCCATGATTTTAAAAAGCACTTTTTTCTTGATTTTGAATTCTTTCAAAACCAAGCCTGTGATCCTTTTAAAGGCTTCAAACTGAGCACATATATAGTGAATTTGAGAAAAAGAACCATTTTTTGAAGGAAATATCGAGAAAAAACAAAAAGGCAAAAATGGCCTTTTTTCGTCTTTTTTTGTGGACTATAGCCCATGATTTTAAAATGCACTTTTTTCTTGATTTTGAATTCTTTCAAAACCAAGCCTGTGATCCTTTTTAAGGCTTCAAACTGAGCACATATATTATTAAATTGAGAAAAATAACCGTTTTTTGAAGGAAATATCGAGAAAAAACAAAAAGGCAAAAATGGCCTTTTTTCGTCTTTTTTTGTGGACTATAGCCCATGATTTTAAAATGCACTTTTTTCTTGATTTTGAATTCTTTCAAAACCAAGCCTGTGATCCTTTTAAGGCTTCAAACTGAGCACATATATTATTAAATTGAGAAAAATAACCGTTTTTTGAAGGAAATATCGAGAAAAAACAAAAAGGCAAAAATGGCCTTTTTTCGTCTTTTTTTGTGGACTATAGCCCATGATTTTAAAATGCACTTTTTTCTTGATTTTGAATTCTTTCAAAACCAAGCCTGTGATCCTTTTTAAGGCTTCAAACTGAGCACATATATTATTAAATTGAGAAAAATAACCGTTTTTTGAAGGAAATATCGAGAAAAAACAAAAAGGCAAAAATGGCCTTTTTTCGTCTTTTTTTGTGGACTATAGCCCATGATTTTAAAATGCACTTTTTTCTTGATTTTGAATTCTTTCAAAACCAAGCCTGTGATCCTTTTTAAGGCTTCAAACTGAGCACATATATTATTTAATTGAGAAAAACAACCGTTTTTTGAAGGAAATATCGAGAAAAAACAAAAAGGCAAAAATGGCCTTTTTTCGTCTTTTTTTGTGGACTATAGCCCATGATTTTAAAATGCACTTTTTTCTTGATTTTGAATTCTTTCAAAACCAAGCCTGTGATCCTTTTTAAGGCTTCAAACTGAGCACATATATAGTGAATTTGAGAAAAAGAACCATTTTTTGAAGGAAATATCGAGAAAAAACAAAAAGGCAAAAATGGCCTTTTTTCGTCTTTTTTTGTGGACTATAGCCCATGATTTTAAAATGCACTTTTTTTCTTGATTTTGAATTCTTTCAAAACCAAACCTGTGATCCTTTTCAGGCTTCAAACTGAGCACATATATTATTAAATTGAGAAAAATAACCGTTTTTTGAAGGAAATATCGAGAAAAAACAAAAAGGCAAAAATGGCCTTTTTTCGTCTTTTTTTGTGGACTATAGCCCATGATTTTAAAAAGCACTTTTTTCTTGATTTTGAATTCTTTCAAAACCAAGCCTGTGATCCTTTTAAAGGCTTCAAACTGAGCACATATATAGTGAATTTGAGAAAAAGAACCATTTTTTGAAGGAAATATCGAGAAAAAACAAAAAGGCAAAAATGGCCTTTTTTCGTCTTTTTTTGTGGACTATAGCCCATGATTTTAAAATGCACTTTTTTCTTGATTTTGAATTCTTTCAAAACCAAGCCTGTGATCCTTTTAAGGCTTCAAACTGAGCACATATATTATTAAATTGAGAAAAATAACCGTTTTTTGAAGGAAATATCGAGAAAAAACAAAAAGGCAAAAATGGCCTTTTTTCGTCTTTTTTTGTGGACTATAGCCCATGATTTTAAAATGCACTTTTTTCTTGATTTTTAATTCTTTCAAAACCAAGCCTGTGATCCTTTTTAAGGCTTCAAACTGAGCACATATATTATTAAATTGAGAAAAATAACCGTTTTTTGAAGGAAATATCGAGAAAAAACAAAAAGGCAAAAATGGCCTTTTTTCGTCTTTTTTTGTGGACTATAGCCCATGATTTTAAAATGCACTTTTTTCTTGATTTTGAATTCTTTCAAAACCAAGCCTGTGATCCTTTTTAAGGCTTCAAACTGAGCACATATATTATTTAATTGAGAAAAACAACCGTTTTTTGAAGGAAATATCGAGAAAAAACAAAAAGGCAAAAATGGCCTTTTTTCGTCTTTTTTTGTGGACTATAGCCCATGATTTTAAAATGCACTTTTTTCTTGATTTTGAATTCTTTCAAAACCAAGCCTGTGATCCTTTTTAAGGCTTCAAACTGAGCACATATATAGTGAATTTGAGAAAAAGAACCATTTTTTGAAGGAAATATCGAGAAAAAACAAAAAGGCAAAAATGGCCTTTTTTCGTCTTTTTTTGTGGACTATAGCCCATGATTTTAAAAAGCACTTTTTTCTTGATTTTGAATTCTTTCAAAACCAAGCCTGTGATCCTTTTTAAGGCTTCAAACTGAGCACATATATAGTGAATTTGAGAAAAAGAACCATTTTTTGAAGGAAATATCGAGAAAAAACAAAAAGGCAAAAATGGCCTTTTTCCGTCTTTTTTTGTGGACTATAGCCCATGATTTTAAAATGCACTTTTTTCTTGATTTTGAATTCTTTCAAAACCAAGCCTGTGATCCTTTTTAAGGCTTCAAACTGACCACATATATTATTTAATTGAGAAAAACAACCGTTTTTTGAAGGAAATATCGAGAAAAAACAAAAAGGCAAAAATGGCCTTTTTTCGTCTTTTTTTGTGGACTATAGCCCATGATTTTAAAATGCACTTTTTTCTTGATTTTGAATTCTTTCAAAACCAAGCCTGTGATCCTTTTTAAGGCTTCAAACTGAGCACATATGTAGTGAATTTGAGAAAAAGAACCATTTTTTGAAGGAAATATCGAGAAAAAACAAAAAGGCAAAAATGACCTTTTTCCGTCTTTTTTTGTGGACTATAGCCCATGATTTTAAAATGCACTTTTTTCTTGATTTTGAATTCTTTCAAAACCAAGCCTGTAATCCTTTTTAAGGCTTCAAACTGAGCACATATATAGTGAATTTGAGAAAAACAACCATGTTTTGAAGGAAATATCGAGAAAAAACAAAAAGGCAAAAATGGCCTTTTTTCGTCTTTTTTTGTGGACTATAGCCCATGATTTAAAAATGCACTTTTTTCTTGATTTTGAATTATATCCAAACCAAGCTTGTGATCCTTCTAAAGGCTTCAAATTGAGCACATGTATAGTGAATTTATGAAAAAGAACCATTTTTTGAAGGAAATATCGAGAAAAAACAAAAAGGCAAAAATGGCCTTTTTCCGTCTTTTTTTGTGGACTATAGCCCATGATTTTAAAATGCACTTTTTTCTTGATTTTGAATTCTTTCAAAACCAAGCCTGAGATCCTTCTAAGGGCTTCAATCTGAATACAAATATTGTTAAATTGAGAAAAACAACCGTTTTTTGAAGGAAATATCGAGAAAAAACAAAAAGGCAAAAATGGCCTTTTTCCGTCTTTTTTTGTGGACTATAGCCCATGATTTTAAAATGCACTTTTTTCTTGATTTTGAATTCTTTCAAAACCAAGCCTGTGATCCTTATAAAGGCTTCAAACTGAGCACATATATAGTGAATTTGAGAAAAAGAACCATTTTTTGAAGGAAATATCGAGAAAAAACAAAAAGGCAAAAATGGCCTTTTTCCGTCTTTTTTTGTGGACTATAGCCCATGATTTTAAAATGCACTTTTTTCTTGATTTTGAATTCTTTCAAAACCAAGCCTGTGATCCTTATAAAGGCTTCAAACTGAGCACATATATTATTAAATTGAGAAAAATAACCGTTTTTTGAAGGAAATATCGAGAAAAAACAAAAAGGCAAAAATGGCCTTTTTCCGTCTTTTTTTGTGGACTATAGCCCATGATTTTAAAATGCACTTTTTTCTTGATTTTGAATTCTTTCAAAACCAAGCCTGTGATCCTTTTTAAGGCTTCAAACTGAGCACATATATAGTGAATTTGAGAAAAAGAACCATTTTTTGAAGGAAATATCGAGAAAAAACAAAAAGGCAAAAATGGCCTTTTTCCGTCTTTTTTTGTGGACTATAGCCCATGATTTTAAAATGCACTTTTTTCTTGATTTTGAATTCTTTCAAAACCAAGCCTGTGATCCTTTGAAGGCTTCACACTGAGCATATATATAGTGAATTTGAGAAAAGAACCATTTTTTGAAGGAAATATCGAGAAAAAACAAAAAGGCAAAAATGGCCTTTTTCCGTCTTTTTTTGTGGACTATAGCCCATGATTTTAAAATGCACTTTTTTCTTGATTTTGAATTCTTTCAAAACCAAGCCTGAGATCCTTCTAAGGGCTTCAATCTGAATACAAATATTGTTAAATTGAGAAAAACAACCGTTTTTTGAAGGAAATATCGAGAAAAAACAAAAAGGCAAAAATGGCCTTTTTCCGTCTTTTTTTGTGGACTATAGCCCATGATTTTAAAATGCACTTTTTTCTTGATTTTGAATTCTTTCAAAACCAAGCCTGTGATCCTTTTTAAGGCTTCAAACTGAGCACATATATAGTGAATTTGAGAAAAAGAACCATTTTTTGAAGGAAATATCGAGAAAAAACAAAAAGGCAAAAATGGCCTTTTTCCGTCTTTTTTTGTGGACTATAGCCCATGATTTTAAAATGCACTTTTTTCTTGATTTTGAATTCTTTCAAAACCAAGCCTGTGATCCTTTTTAAGGCTTCAAACTGAGCACATATATAGTGAATTTGAGAAAAAGAACCATTTTTTGAAGGAAATATCGAGAAAAAACAAAAAGGCAAAAATGGCCTTTTTCCGTCTTTTTTTGTGGACTATAGCCCATGATTTTAAAATGCACTTTTTTCTTGATTTTGAATTCTTTCAAAACCAAGCCTGTGATCCTTTGAAGGCTTCACACTGAGCATATATATAGTGAATTTGAGAAAAGAACCATTTTTTGAAGGAAATATCGAGAAAAAACAAAAAGGCAAAAATGGCCTTTTTCCGTCTTTTTTTGTGGACTATAGCCCATGATTTTAAAATGCACTTTTTTCTTGATTTTGAATTCTTTCAAAACCAAGCCTGTGATCCTTATAAAGGCTTCAAACTGAGCACATATATTATTAAATTGAGAAAAATAACCGTTTTTTGAAGGAAATATCGAGAAAAAACAAAAAGGCAAAAATGGCCTTTTTCCGTCTTTTTTTGTGGACTATAGCCCATGATTTTAAAATGCACTTTTTTCTTGATTTTGAATTCTTTCAAAACCAAGCCTGAGATCCTTCTAAGGGCTTCAATCTGAATACAAATATTGTTAAATTGAGAAAAACAACCGTTTTTTGAAGGAAATATCGAGAAAAAACAAAAAGGCAAAAATGGCCTTTTTCCGTCTTTTTTGTGGACTATAGCCCATGATTTTAAAATGCACTTTTTTCTTGATTTTGAATTCTTTCAAAACCAAGCCTGTGATCCTTTTTAAGGCTTCAAACTGAACACATATATAGTGAATTTGAGAAAAAGAACCATTTTTTGAAGGAAATATCGAGAAAAAACAAAAAGGCAAAAATGGCCTTTTTCCGTCTTTTTTTGTGGACTATAGCCCATGATTTTAAAATGCACTTTTTTCTTGATTTTGAATTCTTTCAAAACCAAGCCTGTGATCCTTTGAAGGCTTCACACTGAGCATATATATAGTGAATTTGAGAAAAGAACCATTTTTTGAAGGAAATATCGAGAAAAAACAAAAAGGCAAAAATGGCCTTTTTCCGTCTTTTTTTGTGGACTATAGCCCATGATTTTAAAATGCACTTTTTTCTTGATTTTGAATTCTTTCAAAACCAAGCCTGAGATCCTTCTAAGGGCTTCAATCTGAATACAAATATTGTTAAATTGAGAAAAACAACCGTTTTTTGAAGGAAATATCGAGAAAAAACAAAAAGGCAAAAATGGCCTTTTTCCGTCTTTTTTTGTGGACTATAGCCCATGATTTTAAAATGCACTTTTTTCTTGATTTTGAATTCTTTCAAAACCAAGCCTGTGATCCTTTTTAAGGCTTCAAACTGAGCACATATATAGTGAATTTGAGAAAAAGAACCATTTTTTGAAGGAAATATCGAGAAAAAACAAAAAGGCAGAAATGGCCTTTTTCCGTCTTTTTTTGTGGACTATAGCCCATGATTTTAAAATGCACTTTTTTCTTGATTTTGAATTCTTTCAAAACCAAGCCTGTGATCCTTTGAAGGCTTCACACTGAGCATATATATAGTGAATTTGAGAAAAGAACCATTTTTTGAAGGAAATATCGAGAAAAAACAAAAAGGCAAAAATGGCCTTTTTCCGTCTTTTTTTGTGGACTATAGCCCATGATTTTAAAATGCACTTTTTTCTTGATTTTGAATTCTTTCAAAACCAAGCCTGTGATCCTTTGAAGGCTTCACACTGAGCATATATATAGTGAATTTGAGAAAAGAACCATTTTTTGAAGGAAATATCGAGAAAAAACAAAAAGGCAAAAATGGCCTTTTTCCGTCTTTTTTTGTGGACTATAGCCCATGATTTTAAAATGCACTTTTTTCTTGATTTTGAATTCTTTCAAAACCAAGCCTGAGATCCTTCTAAGGGCTTCAATCTGAATACAAATATTGTTAAATTGAGAAAAACAACCGTTTTTTGAAGGAAATATCGAGAAAAAACAAAAAGGCAAAAATGGCCTTTTTCCGTCTTTTTTTGTGGACTATAGCCCATGATTTTAAAATGCACTTTTTTCTTGATTTTGAATTCTTTCAAAACCAAGCCTGTGATCCTTTTTAAGGCTTCAAACTGAGCACATATATAGTGAATTTGAGAAAAAGAACCATTTTTTGAAGGAAATATCGAGAAAAAACAAAAAGGCAAAAATGGCCTTTTTCCAACTTTTTTTGTGGACTATAGCCCATGATTTTAAAATGCACTTTTTTCTTGATTTTGAATTCTTTCAAAACCAAGCCTGTGATCCTTTTTAAGGCTTCAAACTGAGCACATATATAGTGAATTTGAGAAAAAGAACCATTTTTTGAAGGAAATATCGAGAAAAAACAAAAAGGCAAAAATGGCCTTTTTCCGTCTTTTTTTGTGGACTATAGCCCATGATTTTAAAATGCACTTTTTTCTTGATTTTGAATTCTTTCAAAACCAAGCCTGTGATCCTTATAAAGGCTTCAAACTGAGCACATATATTATTAAATTGAGAAAAATAACCGTTTTTTGAAGGAAATATCGAGAAAAAACAAAAAGGCAAAAATGGCCTTTTTCCGTCTTTTTTTGTGGACTATAGCCCATGATTTCAAAATGCACTTTTTTCTTGATTTTGAATTCTTTCAAAACCAAGCCTGTGATCCTTTTTAAGGCTTCAAACTGACCACATATATTATTTAATTGAGAAAAACAACCGTTTTTTGAAGGAAATATCGAGAAAAAACAAAAAGGCAAAAATGGCCTTTTTTCGTCTTTTTTTGTGGACTATAGCCCATGATTTTAAAATGCACTTTTTTCTTGATTTTGAATTCTTTCAAAACCAAGCCTGTAATCCTTTTTAAGGCTTCAAACTGAGCACATATATAGTGAATTTGAGAAAAACAACCATGTTTTGAAGGAAATATCGAGAAAAAACAAAAAGGCAAAAATGGCCTTTTTTCGTCTTTTTTTGTGGACTATAGCCCATGATTTAAAAATGCACTTTTTTCTTGATTTTGAATTATATCCAAACCAAGCTTGTGATCCTTCTAAAGGCTTCAAATTGAGCACATGTATAGTGAATTTATGAAAAAGAACCATTTTTTGAAGGAAATATCGAGAAAAAACAAAAAGGCAAAAATGGCCTTTTTCCGTCTTTTTTTGTGGACTATAGCCCATGATTTTAAAATGCACTTTTTTCTTGATTTTGAATTCTTTCAAAACCAAGCCTGAGATCCTTCTAAGGGCTTCAATCTGAATACAAATATTGTTAAATTGAGAAAAACAACCGTTTTTTGAAGGAAATATCGAGAAAAAACAAAAAGGCAAAAATGGCCTTTTTCCGTCTTTTTTGTGGACTATAGCCCATGATTTTAAAATGCACTTTTTTCTTGATTTTGAATTCTTTCAAAACCAAGCCTGTGATCCTTATAAAGGCTTCAAACTGAGCACATATATAGTGAATTTGAGAAAAAGAACCATTTTTTGAAGGAAATATCGAGAAAAAACAAAAAGGCAAAAATGGCCTTTTTCCGTCTTTTTTTGTGGACTATAGCCCATGATTTTAAAATGCACTTTTTTCTTGATTTTGAATTCTTTCAAAACCAAGCCTGTGATCCTTATAAAGGCTTCAAACTGAGCACATATATTATTAAATTGAGAAAAATAACCGTTTTTTGAAGGAAATATCGAGAAAAAACAAAAAGGCAAAAATGGCCTTTTTCCGTCTTTTTTTGTGGACTATAGCCCATGATTTTAAAATGCACTTTTTTCTTGATTTTGAATTCTTTCAAAACCAAGCCTGTGATCCTTTTTAAGGCTTCAAACTGAGCACATATATAGTGAATTTGAGAAAAAGAACCATTTTTTGAAGGAAATATCGAGAAAAAACAAAAAGGCAAAAATGGCCTTTTTCCGTCTTTTTTTGTGGACTATAGCCCATGATTTTAAAATGCACTTTTTTCTTGATTTTGAATTCTTTCAAAACCAAGCCTGTGATCCTTTGAAGGCTTCACACTGAGCATATATATAGTGAATTTGAGAAAAGAACCATTTTTTGAAGGAAATATCGAGAAAAACAAAAAGGCAAAAATGGCCTTTTTCCGTCTTTTTTTGTGGACTATAGCCCATGATTTTAAAATGCACTTTTTTCTTGATTTTGAATTCTTTCAAAACCAAGCCTGAGATCCTTCTAAGGGCTTCAATCTGAATACAAATATTGTTAAATTGAGAAAAACAACCGTTTTTTGAAGGAAATATCGAGAAAAAACAAAAAGGCAAAAATGGCCTTTTTCCGTCTTTTTTTGTGGACTATAGCCCATGATTTTAAAATGCACTTTTTTCTTGATTTTGAATTCTTTCAAAACCAAGCCTGTGATCCTTTTTAAGGCTTCAAACTGAGCACATATATAGTGAATTTGAGAAAAAGAACCATTTTTTGAAGGAAATATCGAGAAAAAACAAAAAGGCAAAAATGGCCTTTTTCCGTCTTTTTTTGTGGACTATAGCCCATGATTTTAAAATGCACTTTTTTCTTGATTTTGAATTCTTTCAAAACCAAGCCTGTGATCCTTTTTAAGGCTTCAAACTGAGCACATATATAGTGAATTTGAGAAAAAGAACCATTTTTTGAAGGAAATATCGAGAAAAAACAAAAAGGCAAAAATGGCCTTTTTCCGTCTTTTTTTGTGGACTATAGCCCATGATTTTAAAATGCACTTTTTTCTTGATTTTGAATTCTTTCAAAACCAAGCCTGTGATCCTTTGAAGGCTTCACACTGAGCATATATATAGTGAATTTGAGAAAAGAACCATTTTTTGAAGGAAATATCGAGAAAAAACAAAAAGGCAAAAATGGCCTTTTTCCGTCTTTTTTTGTGGACTATAGCCCATGATTTTAAAATGCACTTTTTTCTTGATTTTGAATTCTTTCAAAACCAAGCCTGAGATCCTTCTAAGGGCTTCAATCTGAATACAAATATTGTTAAATTGAGAAAAACAACCGTTTTTTGAAGGAAATATCGAGAAAAAACAAAAAGGCAAAAATGGCCTTTTTCCGTCTTTTTTTGTGGACTATAGCCCATGATTTTAAAATGCACTTTTTTCTTGATTTTGAATTCTTTCAAAACCAAGCCTGTGATCCTTTTTAAGGCTTCAAACTGAGCACATATATAGTGAATTTGAGAAAAAGAACCATTTTTTGAAGGAAATATCGAGAAAAAACAAAAAGGCAAAAATGGCCTTTTTCCGTCTTTTTTTGTGGACTATAGCCCATGATTTTAAAATGCACTTTTTTCTTGATTTTGAATTCTTTCAAAACCAAGCCTGTGATACTTTTTAAGGCTTCAAACTGAGCACATATATAGTGAATTTGAGAAAAAGAACCATTTTTTGAAGGAAATATCGAGAAAAAACAAAAAGGCAAAAATGGCCTTTTTCCGTCTTTTTTTGTGGACTATAGCCCATGATTTTAAAATGCACTTTTTTCTTGATTTTGAATTCTTTCAAAACCAAGCCTGTGATCCTTTGAAGGCTTCACACTGAGCATATATATAGTGAATTTGAGAAAAGAACCATTTTTTGAAGGAAATATCGAGAAAAAACAAAAAGGCAAAAATGGCCTTTTTCCGTCTTTTTTTGTGGACTATAGCCCATGATTTTAAAATGCACTTTTTTCTTGATTTTGAATTCTTTCAAAACCAAGCCTGTGATCCTTATAAAGGCTTCAAACTGAGCACATATATTATTAAATTGAGAAAAATAACCGTTTTTTGAAGGAAATATCGAGAAAAAACAAAAAGGCAAAAATGGCCTTTTTCCGTCTTTTTTTGTGGACTATAGCCCATGATTTTAAAATGCACTTTTTTCTTGATTTTGAATTCTTTCAAAACCAAGCCTGAGATCCTTCTAAGGGCTTCAATCTGAATACAAATATTGTTAAATTGAGAAAAACAACCGTTTTTTGAAGGAAATATCGAGAAAAAACAAAAAGGCAAAAATGGCCTTTTTCCGTCTTTTTTTGTGGACTATAGCCCATGATTTTAAAATGCACTTTTTTCTTGATTTTGAATTCTTTCAAAACCAAGCCTGTGATCCTTTTTAAGGCTTCAAACTGAGCACATATATAGTGAATTTGAGAAAAAGAACCATTTTTTGAAGGAAATATCGAGAAAAAACAAAAAGGCAAAAATGGCCTTTTTCCGTCTTTTTTTGTGGACTATAGCCCATGATTTTAAAATGCACTTTTTTCTTGATTTTGAATTCTTTCAAAACCAAGCCTGTGATCCTTTTTAAGGCTTCAAACTGAGCACATATATAGTGAATTTGAGAAAAAGAACCATTTTTTGAAGGAAATATCGAGAAAAAACAAAAAGGCAAAAATGGCCTTTTTCCGTCTTTTTTTGTGGACTATAGCCCATGATTTTAAAATGCACTTTTTTCTTGATTTTGAATTCTTTCAAAACCAAGCCTGTGATCCTTTTTAAGGCTTCAAACTGAGCACATATATAGTGAATTTGAGAAAAAGAACCATTTTTTGAAGGAAATATCGAGAAAAAACAAAAAGGCAAAAATGGCCTTTTTCCGTCTTTTTTTGTGGACTATAGCCCATGATTTTAAAATGCACTTTTTTCTTGATTTTGAATTCTTTCAAAACCAAGCCTGTGATCCTTTTTAAGGCTTCAAACTGAGCACATATATAGTGAATTTGAGAAAAAGAACCATTTTTTGAAGGAAATATCGAGAAAAAACAAAAAGGCAAAAATGGCCTTTTTCCGTCTTTTTTTGTGGACTATAGCCCATGATTTTAAAATGCACTTTTTTCTTGATTTTGAATTCTTTCAAAACCAAGCCTGTGATCCTTTGAAGGCTTCACACTGAGCATATATATAGTGAATTTGAGAAAAGAACCATTTTTTGAAGGAAATATCGAGAAAAAACAAAAAGGCAAAAATGGCCTTTTTCCGTCTTTTTTTGTGGACTATAGCCCATGATTTTAAAATGCACTTTTTTCTTGATTTTGAATTCTTTCAAAACCAAGCCTGTGATCCTTATAAAGGCTTCAAACTGAGCACATATATTATTAAATTGAGAAAAATAACCGTTTTTTGAAGGAAATATCGAGAAAAAACAAAAAGGCAAAAATGGCCTTTTTCCGTCTTTTTTTGTGGACTATAGCCCATGATTTTAAAATGCACTTTTTTCTTGATTTTGAATTCTTTCAAAACCAAGCCTGAGATCCTTCTAAGGGCTTCAATCTGAATACAAATATTGTTAAATTGAGAAAAACAACCGTTTTTTGAAGGAAATATCGAGAAAAAACAAAAAGGCAAAAATGGCCTTTTTCCGTCTTTTTTTGTGGACTATAGCCCATGATTTTAAAATGCACTTTTTTCTTGATTTTGAATTCTTTCAAAACCAAGCCTGTGATCCTTTTTAAGGCTTCAAACTGAGCACATATATAGTGAATTTGAGAAAAAGAACCATTTTTTGAAGGAAATATCGAGAAAAAACAAAAAGGCAAAAATGGCCTTTTTCCGTCTTTTTTTGTGGACTATAGCCCATGATTTTAAAATGCACTTTTTTCTTGATTTTGAATTCTTTCAAAACCAAGCCTGTGATCCTTTTTAAGGCTTCAAACTGAGCACATATATAGTGAATTTGAGAAAAAGAACCATTTTTTGAAGGAAATATCGAGAAAAAACAAAAAGGCAAAAATGGCCTTTTTCCGTCTTTTTTTGTGGACTATAGCCCATGATTTTAAAATGCACTTTTTTCTTGATTTTGAATTCTTTCAAAACCAAGCCTGTGATCCTTTGAAGGCTTCACACTGAGCATATATATAGTGAATTTGAGAAAAGAACCATTTTTTGAAGGAAATATCGAGAAAAAACAAAAAGGCAAAAATGGCCTTTTTCCGTCTTTTTTTGTGGACTATAGCCCATGATTTTAAAATGCACTTTTTTCTTGATTTTGAATTCTTTCAAAACCAAGCCTGTGATCCTTTGAAGGCTTCACACTGAGCATATATATAGTGAATTTGAGAAAAGAACCATTTTTTGAAGGAAATATCGAGAAAAAACAAAAAGGCAAAAATGGCCTTTTTCCGTCTTTTTTTGTGGACTATAGCCCATGATTTTAAAATGCACTTTTTTCTTGATTTTGAATTCTTTCAAAACCAAGCCTGTGATCCTTATAAAGGCTTCAAACTGAGCACATATATTATTAAATTGAGAAAAATAACCGTTTTTTGAAGGAAATATCGAGAAAAAACAAAAAGGCAAAAATGGCCTTTTTCCGTCTTTTTTTGTGGACTATAGCCCATGATTTTAAAATGCACTTTTTTCTTGATTTTGAATTCTTTCAAAACCAAGCCTGAGATCCTTCTAAGGGCTTCAATCTGAATACAAATATTGTTAAATTGAGAAAAACAACCGTTTTTTGAAGGAAATATCGAGAAAAAACAAAAAGGCAAAAATGGCCTTTTTCCGTCTTTTTTTGTGGACTATAGCCCATGATTTTAAAATGCACTTTTTTCTTGATTTTGAATTCTTTCAAAACCAAGCCTGTGATCCTTTTTAAGGCTTCAAACTGAGCACATATATAGTGAATTTGAGAAAAAGAACCATTTTTTGAAGGAAATATCGAGAAAAAACAAAAAGGCAAAAATGGCCTTTTTCCGTCTTTTTTTGTGGACTATAGCCCATGATTTTAAAATGCACTTTTTTCTTGATTTTGAATTCTTTCAAAACCAAGCCTGTGATCCTTTTTAAGGCTTCAAACTGAGCACATATATAGTGAATTTGAGAAAAAGAACCATTTTTTGAAGGAAATATCGAGAAAAAACAAAAAGGCAAAAATGGCCTTTTTCCGTCTTTTTTTGTGGACTATAGCCCATGATTTTAAAATGCACTTTTTTCTTGATTTTGAATTCTTTCAAAACCAAGCCTGTGATCCTTTGAAGGCTTCACACTGAGCATATATATAGTGAATTTGAGAAAAGAACCATTTTTTGAAGGAAATATCGAGAAAAAACAAAAAGGCAAAAATGGCCTTTTTCCGTCTTTTTTTGTGGACTATAGCCCATGATTTTAAAATGCACTTTTTTCTTGATTTTGAATTCTTTCAAAACCAAGCCTGTGATCCTTTGAAGGCTTCACACTGAGCATATATATAGTGAATTTGAGAAAAGAACCATTTTTTGAAGGAAATATCGAGAAAAAACAAAAAGGCAAAAATGGCCTTTTTCCGTCTTTTTTTGTGGACTATAGCCCATGATTTTAAAATGCACTTTTTTCTTGATTTTGAATTCTTTCAAAACCAAGCCTGAGATCCTTCTAAGGGCTTCAATCTGAATACAAATATTGTTAAATTGAGAAAAACAACCGTTTTTTGAAGGAAATATCGAGAAAAAACAAAAAGGCAAAAATGGCCTTTTTCCGTCTTTTTTTGTGGACTATAGCCCATGATTTTAAAATGCACTTTTTTCTTGATTTTGAATTCTTTCAAAACCAAGCCTGTGATCCTTTTTAAGGCTTCAAACTGAGCACATATATAGTGAATTTGAGAAAAAGAACCATTTTTTGAAGGAAATATCGAGAAAAAACAAAAAGGCAAAAATGGCCTTTTTCCAACTTTTTTTGTGGACTATAGCCCATGATTTTAAAATGCACTTTTTTCTTGATTTTGAATTCTTTCAAAACCAAGCCTGTGATCCTTTTTAAGGCTTCAAACTGAGCACATATATAGTGAATTTGAGAAAAAGAACCATTTTTTGAAGGAAATATCGAGAAAAAACAAAAAGGCAAAAATGGCCTTTTTCCGTCTTTTTTTGTGGACTATAGCCCATGATTTTAAAATGCACTTTTTTCTTGATTTTGAATTCTTTCAAAACCAAGCCTGTGATCCTTATAAAAGCTTCAAACTGAGCACATATATTATTAAATTGAGAAAAATAACCGTTTTTTGAAGGAAATATCGAGAAAAAACAAAAAGGCAAAAATGGCCTTTTTCCGTCTTTTTTTGTGGACTATAGCCCATGATTTCAAAATGCACTTTTTTCTTGATTTTGAATTCTTTCAAAACCAAGCCTGTGATCCTTTTTAAGGCTTCAAACTGACCACATATATTATTTAATTGAGAAAAACAACCGTTTTTTGAAGGAAATATCGAGAAAAAACAAAAAGGCAAAAATGGCCTTTTTTCGTCTTTTTTTGTGGACTATAGCCCATGATTTTAAAATGCACTTTTTTCTTGATTTTGAATTCTTTCAAAACCAAGCCTGTGATCCTTTTTAAGGCTTCAAACTGAGCACATATGTAGTGAATTTGAGAAAAAGAACCATTTTTTGAAGGAAATATCGAGAAAAAACAAAAAGGCAAAAATGACCTTTTTCCGTCTTTTTTTGTGGACTATAGCCCATGATTTTAAAATGCACTTTTTTCTTGATTTTGAATTCTTTCAAAACCAAGCCTGTAATCCTTTTTAAGGCTTCAAACTGAGCACATATATAGTGAATTTGAGAAAAACAACCATGTTTTGAAGGAAATATCGAGTAAAAACAAAAAGGCAAAAATGGCCTTTTTTCGTCTTTTTTTGTGGACTATAGCCCATGATTTAAAAATGCACTTTTTTCTTGATTTTGAATTATATCCAAACCAAGCTTGTGATCCTTCTAAAGGCTTCAAATTGAGCACATGTATAGTGAATTTATGAAAAAGAACCATTTTTTGAAGGAAATATCGAGAAAAAACAAAAAGGCAAAAATGGCCTTTTTCCGTCTTTTTTTGTGGACTATAGCCCATGATTTTAAAAAGCACTTTTTTCTTGATTTTGAATTCTTTCAAAACCAAGCCTGTGATCCTTTTTAAGGCTTCAAACTGAGCACATATATAGTGAATTTGAGAAAAAGAACCATTTTTTGAAGGAAATATCGAGAAAAAACAAAAAGGCAAAAATGGCCTTTTTCCGTCTTTTTTTGTGGACTATAGCCCATGATTTTAAAATGCACTTTTTTCTTGATTTTGAATTCTTTCAAAACCAAGCCTGTGATCCTTATAAAGGCTTCAAACTGAGCACATATATTATTAAATTGAGAAAAATAACCGTTTTTTGAAGGAAATATCGAGAAAAAACAAAAAGGCAAAAATGGCCTTTTTCCGTCTTTTTTTGTGGACTATAGCCCATGATTTTAAAATGCACTTTTTTCTTGATTTTGAATTCTTTCAAAACCAAGCCTGTAATCCTTTTTAAGGCTTCAAACTGAGCACATATATAGTGAATTTGAGAAAAACAACCATGTTTTGAAGGAAATATCGAGAAAAAACAAAAAGGCAAAAATGGCCTTTTTTCGTCTTTTTTGTGGACTATAGCCCATGATTTAAAAATGCACTTTTTTCTTGATTTTGAATTATATCCAAACCAAGCTTGTGATCCTTCTAAAGGCTTCAAATTGAGCACATGTGTAGTGAATTTATGAAAAAGAACCATTTTTTGAAGGAAATATCGAGAAAAAACAAAAAGGCAAAAATGGCCTTTTTCCGTCTTTTTTTGTGGACTATAGCCCATGATTTAAAAATGCACTTTTTTCTTGATTTTGAATTCTTTCAAAACCAAGCCTGAGATCCTTCTAAGGGCTTCAATCTGAATACAAATATTGTTAAATTGAGAAAAACAACCGTTTTTTGAAGGAAATATCGAGTAAAAACAAAAAGGCAAAAATGGCCTTTTTTCGTCTTTTTTTGTGGACTATAGCCCATGATTTAAAAATGCACTTTTTTCTTGATTTTGAATTATATCCAAACCAAGCTTGTGATCCTTCTAAAGGCTTCAAATTGAGCACATGTGTAGTGAATTTATGAAAAAGAACCATTTTTTGAAGGAAATATCGAGAAAAAACAAAAAGGCAAAAATGGCCTTTTTCCGTCTTTTTTTGTGGACTATAGCCCATGATTTAAAAATGCACTTTTTTCTTGATTTTGAATTATATCCAAACCAAGCTTGTGATCCTTCTAAAGGCTTCAAATTGAGCACATGTATAGTGAATTTATGAAAAAGAACCATTTTTTGAAGGAAATATCGAGAAAAAACAAAAAGGCAAAAATGGCCTTTTTTCGTCTTTTTTTGTGGACTATAGCCCATGATTTTAAAATGCACGTTTTTCTTGATTTTGAATTCTTTCAAAACCAAGCCTGTGATCCTTTTTAAGGCTTCAAACTGAGCACATATGTAGTGAATTTGAGAAAAAGATCCATTTTTTGAAGGAAATATCGAGAAAAAACAAAAAGGCAAAAATGGCCTTTTTTCGTCTTTTTTTGTGGACTATAGCCCATGATTTTAAAATGCACTTTTTTCTTGATTTTGAATTCTTTCAAAACCAAGCCTGTGATCCTTTTTAAGGCTTCAAACTGAGCACATATATTATTAAATTGAGAAAAATAACCGTTTTTTGAAGGAAATATCGAGAAAAAACAAAAAGGCAAAAATGGCCTTTTTTCGTCTTTTTTTGTGGACTATAGCCCATGATTTTAAAATGCACTTTTTTCTTGATTTTGAATTCTTTCAAAACCAAGCCTGTGATCCTTTTTAAGGCTTCAAACTGAGCACATATATTATTAAATTGAGAAAAATAACCGTTTTTTGAAGGAAATATCGAGAAAAAACAAAAAGGCAAAAATGGCCTTTTTTCGTCTTTTTTTGTGGACTATAGCCCATGATTTTAAAATGCACTTTTTTCTTGATTTTGAATTCTTTCAAAACCAAGCCTGTGATCCTTTTTAAGGCTTCAAACTGAGCACATATATTATTTAATTGAGAAAAACAACCGTTTTTTGAAGGAAATATCGAGAAAAAACAAAAAGGCAAAAATGGCCTTTTTTCGTCTTTTTTTGTGGACTATAGCCCATGATTTTAAAATGCACTTTTTTCTTGATTTTGAATTCTTTCAAAACCAAGCCTTTTAAGGCTTCAAACTCAGCACATATATTATTAAATTGAGAAAAATAACCGTTTTTTGAAGGAAATATCGAGAAAAAACAAAAAGGCAAAACTGGCCTTTTTTCGTCTTTTTTTGTGGACCCCATGATTTTAAAATGCACTTTTTTCTTGATTTTGAATTCTTTCAAAACCAAGCCTGTGATCCTTTTTAAGGCTTCAAACTGAGCACATATATAGTGAATTTGAGAAAAAGAACCATTTTTTGAAGGAAATATCGAGAAAAAACAAAAAGGCAAAAATGGCCTTTTTCCGTCTTTTTTTGTGGACTATAGCCCATGATTTTAAAATGCACTTTTTTCTTGATTTTGAATTCTTTCAAAACCAAGCCTGTGATCCTTTTTAAGGCTTCAAACTGACCACATATATTATTTAATTGAGAAAAACAACCGTTTTTTGAAGGAAATATCGAGAAAAAACAAAAAGGCAAAAATGGCCTTTTTTCGTCTTTTTTTGTGGACTATAGCCCATGATTTTAAAATGCACTTTTTTCTTGATTTTGAATTCTTTCAAAACCAAGCCTGTGATCCTTTTTAAGGCTTCAAACTGAGCACATATGTAGTGAATTTGAGAAAAAGAACCATTTTTTGAAGGAAATATCGAGAAAAAACAAAAAGGCAAAAATGGCCTTTTTTCGTCTTTTTTTGTGGACTATAGCCCATGATTTTAAAATGCACTTTTTTCTTGATTTTGAATTCTTTCAAAACCAAGCCTGTAATCCTTTTTAAGGCTTCAAACTGAGCACATATATAGTGAATTTGAGAAAAACAACCATGTTTTGAAGGAAATATCGAGAAAAAACAAAAAGGCAAAAATGGCCTTTTTTCGTCTTTTTTTGTGGACTATAGCCCATGATTTAAAAATGCACTTTTTTCTTGATTTTGAATTATATCCAAACCAAGCTTGTGATCCTTCTAAAGGCTTCAAATTGAGCACATGTATAGTGAATTTATGAAAAAGAACCATTTTTTGAAGGAAATATCGAGAAAAAACAAAAAGGCAAAACTGGCCTTTTTTCGTCTTTTTTTGTGGACCCCATGATTTTAAAATGCACTTTTTTCTTGATTTTGAATTATATCCAAACCAAGCTTGTGATCCTTCTAAGGGCTTCAAACTGAGCACATATACAGTGAATTTGAGAAAAAAAAAAACGTTTTTTGAAGGAAATATCGAGAAAAACCAAAAAGGCAAAAGTGGCCTTTTTTCGTCATTTTTTGTGGACTATAGCCCATGATTTTAAAATGGACTTTTTTCTTGATTTTGAATTATATCCAAACCAAGCTTGTGATCCTTCTAAGGGCTTCAAACTGAGCACATATATAGTGAATTTGAGAAAAAGAACCATTTTTTGAAGGAAATATCGAGAAAAAACAAAAAGGCAAAAATTGGTTTTTTTCGTCTTTTTTTGTGGACTATAGCCCATGATTTTAAAATGCACTTTTTTCTTGATTTTGAATTATATCCAAACCAAGCTTGTGATCCTTCTTAAGGCTTCAAACTGAGCACCTATATAGTGAATTTGTGAAAAAGAACCATTTTTTGAAGGAAATATCGAGAAAAACCAAAAAGGCAAAAGTGGCCTTTTTTCGTCATTTTTTGTGGACTATAGCCCATGATTTTAAATGCACTTTTTTCTTGATTTTGAATTATATCCAAACCAAGCTTGTGAACCTTCTCAAGGCTTCAAATTGAGCACCTATATAGTGAATTTGTGAAAAAGAACCATTTTTTGAAGGAAATATCGAGAAAAAACAAAAAGGCAAAAATGGTCTTTTTCGTCTTTTTTTGTGGACTATAGCCCATGATTTTAAAATGGACTTTTTTCATGATTTTGAATTATATCCAAACCAAGCTTGTGATCCTTCTTAAGGCTTCAAACTGAGCTCCTATATAGTGAATTTGTGAAAAAAAAACCGTTTTTTGAAGGAAATATCGAGAAAAACCAAAAAGGCAAAAGTGGCCTTTTTTCGTCATTTTTTGTGGACTATAGCCCATGATTTTAAAATGCACTTTTTTCTTGATTTTCATTTATATCCAAACCAAGCTTGTGATCCTTCTAAGGGCTTCAAACTGAGCACATATATTGTTTAATTGAGAAAAACAACCGTTTTTTGAAGGAAATATCGAGAAAAACCAAAAAGGCAAAAGTGGCCTTTTTTCGTCTTTTTTTGTGGACTATAGCCCATGATTTTAAAATGCACTTTTTTATTGATTTTGAATTATATCCAAACCAAGCTTGTGATCCTTCTTAAGGCTTCAAACTGAGCTCCTATATAGTGAATTTGTGAAAAAAAACCGTTTTTTGAAGGAAATATCGAGAAAAACCAAAAAGGCAAAAGTGGCCTTTTTTCGTCATTTTTTGTGGACTATAGCCCATGATTTTAAAATGCACTTTTTTCTTGATTTTCATTTATATCCAAACCAAGCTTGTGATCCTTCTAAGGGCTTCAAACTGAGCACATATATTGTTTAATTGAGAAAAACAACCGTTTTTTGAAGGAAATATCGAGAAAAACCAAAAAGGCAAAAGTGGCCTTTTTTCGTCTTTTTTTGTGGACTATAGCCCATGATTTTAAAATGCACTTTTTTATTGATTTTGAATTATATCCAAACCAAGCTTGTGATCCTTCTTAAGGCTTCAAACTGAGCTCCTATATAGTGAATTTGTGAAAAAAAAACCGTTTTTTGAAGGAAATATCGAGAAAAACCAAAAAGGCAAAAGTGGCCTTTTTTCGTCATTTTTTGTGGACTATAGCCCATGATTTTAAAATGCACTTTTTTCTTGATTTTCATTTATATCCAAACCAAGCTTGTGATCCTTCTAAGGGCTTCAAACTGAGCACATATATTGTTTAATTGAGAAAAACAACCGTTTTTTGAAGGAAATATCGAGAAAAACCAAAAAGGCAAAAGTGGCCTTTTTTCGTCTTTTTTTGTGGACTATAGCCCATGATTTTAAAATGCACTTTTTTATTGATTTTGAATTATATCCAAACCAAGCTTGTGATCCTTCTTAAGGCTTCAAACTGAGCTCCTATATAGTGAATTTGTGAAAAAAAAACCGTTCTTTGAAGGAAATATCGAGAAAAACCAAAAAGGCAAAAGTGGCCTTTTTTCGTCATTTTTTGTGGACTATAGCCCATGATTTTAAAATGCACTTTTTTCTTGATTTTCATTTATATCCAAACCAAGCTTGTGATCCTTCTAAGGGCTTCAAACTGAGCACATATATTGTTTAATTGAGAAAAACAACCGTTTTTTGAAGGAAATATCGAGAAAAACCAAAAAGGCAAAAGTGGCCTTTTTTCGTCTTTTTTTGTGGACTATAGCCCATGATTTTAAAATGCACTTTTTTATTGATTTTGAGTTTCATTTAAACTGAGCTGTTGATCTTAAAATAGGCTTCAAACTGAGCATATATACAGTGAATTTGAGAAAAAAAAAACGTTTTTTGAAGGAAATATCGAGAAAAAACAAAAAGGCAAAAGTGGCCCTTTTTCGTCATTTTTTGTGGACTATAGCCCATGATATTAAAATGGACTTTTTTCTTGATTTTGAATTATATCCAAACCAAGCTTGTGATCCTTCTAAGGGCTTCAAACTGAGCACATATACAGTGAATTTGAGAAAAAAAACCGTTTTTTGAAGGAAATATCGAGAAAAACCAAAAAGGCAAAAGTGGCCTTTTTTCGTCATTTTTTGTGGACTATAGCCCATGATTTTAAAATGCACTTTTTTCTTGATTTTGAATTCTATTCGAAACAAGCCTGTGATTATTCAATTTCCCGGTTCCGGTTATGCAATTTAAGTTACATTAGTGGCATATAGAATCGAAGCAGACGCACCCTGTTTCGTTGTCAACATTTGCCAACTGTCATTTGATGACATTTGATGGTGACAACTGTGGCAACACGTTTTTCCTGCAACAAGTTCAAGTTTTGTTGTTCATCGTTTGTAGTTTATTTCATTCGAATATTCTTAACATGGACGGTGTCAATTTGTTCAATGAATTCCTGGCGATTCATAAGCCCCAACTGCAGTCATCCAATGTTCCACCACATCTGTGGGAAGCTATATTCCAAAAAATCACCACGGATACTTTCGATGCGGGGGCGGTACTCTCGCTCATGCTCATCGATTATGCTGATTCGGAACGTGATGATACCAGTCCTGTGTTTGCAGTTTGCGTTTCCAAGAGCGATGGACTCATGGCCACTGATCCTGATGCAGTTTTCCTCATTGATCACGCGTGGACATTTCGTACAAACGTCGCACGACAGCAATTGCAGTCGATACCTCATCTAGCTGAACGCATGTCAGCCATAACCGGTGTCGACCTAGACGATCCGGATAGAGTGGAAAAAATCCTGAAAGCCATGTGGAAATTCTGTCAAGCTTATTCGATTTCGGCCGAGGGAACCTCAGCGGAAGACCGTATTCCCATTTGGTACATCATGGACGAGGTGGGCTCTGCAGTCAATCATTCTGATGACCCAAACTTTAGAATCGTTCCCTTTCTACACATCGATACGCAAACCACATACAGTTTGCTATTTCCAATTCGGAATGTTGATGAAGGTGAGCAGGTGACTAGGGACTTTGTGGAATACGTAGCCAGGGATGCGCCGGAAAGAGATGCTGTACTACTGCCATGGAGACATACAGATCTACGAGAGACCAGTTTTCTTCAAATTGAACCTAGCGCAGAATACTTTACAACCGGTCATATTCCAGAATCTTTGCCAGATGGCTCGATGGAAGAGCCAGTGGTAAACAGGAATGATCCACTGAAGGTATTCTCGGAATACGATGTTCTGAGCACCCATCTCACGGATCCTTACTTTGAAATCGTTGACGACCCCGAGGAAGCCGATGTTCTTTGGTTTACGCATCATTTCAAGAACTTTACTGATCTTGCAAAAGATACGCCAAACAAGTTCGTCAACCAGTTCCCGTACGAATATGTGTTGACAGTGAAGGATCTTTTGAGCATCACGTGCCGGCGAGGACAAGAGAACGCACCTTACGACCAAGATAATTTGGAAACATTACCAACGTGGCTTCCGACGACCTACAACTTGAAAACCGAGCTTCTGCAATTTGCTTCGTATTTCCAGAACCGGGAAGAGAAAGGACTAGACAACCATTGGATAATCAAACCCTGGAATTTGGCTAGATCACTGGACACATATATCACAAGCAACATCGCTCAAATCATGCGATTACCCGCCACTGGGCCTAAGATTGCTCAGAAATATATTGAGAGACCAGTGCTTTTCCATCGGCCAGAATTGAACGCCCAGGTGAAGTTCGACGTACGGTATGTGATTCTCTTGAAGAGTGTACATCCTTTGGAGGCGTTTGTCCATCGAAAGTTCTACCTTCGTTTCGCCAATAAGCCTTTCTCTCTGGACCACTTTGACGACTATGAGAAGCACTTCACTGTGATGAACTACACTGAGGAAGCAGAATTGCGACACATCAAGTGTGAAGACTTTCTGGACCTCTGGGCGCAGCAATATTCCAGTAATTCCTGGTCTGACGTGGAAGATAAGATCTGCGATATGCTGCATAGTGTCCTGGTCTGTGCTAGTAGCAGAAAACCTCCGTGCGGCATAGCCTCTTCTGTTCAGTCACGAGCTTTATATGCAGCCGACATTATGTTGGCTTGGAACGACGATGGACAGAGTGAAATTCAGCCCAAGCTACTCGAAATCAACTTTACGCCGGACTGTCAAAGAGCTTGTGATTACTATCCTGATTTTTATAATGATATTTTTAAGCTACTCTTTTTGAATGAGCATGATGACGAGATATTCAGACGGCTTACCAAATGTTAAGAGAAATAAAGAATCCGTTTGCAAGTACAAGTGTGTCCTTATTTGGCTTCAATGCCGGAACACGAGGTGGGTAACATTCTTTGAGCTGGATATTGTATTTAAAGATGGGGTTTTGGGTTCCAATTTCACAGGGAGTTTTATTTTTTCGTACGTTTGGTTACGTAGGTTAGAGGGGATGAACTTCGTTAAGTTTGAAGTAACCACGGGGGATAGATACCATTTGGTGCTCCTTATAAAACTCAATAGGTTCAAGAGTAGTACCTTTGCGAGGGCTCCCAGTTCCCTGTTCTTTCTGTGACCCTTGAACCGCAGTCGTCTAGCTCGTAGGTTGGGGCATTCGCAAAGGAGATGCCTAATGGTCTCCATTTCCTCTTTATCATGATAGCTCCTTCAAAGTCGTTGGAGATAACGATCATTCCGACGACCATTGGGCCTTTTACGCAATGCCCCGTCAGGATGCGTAAATCGTTTTTGTTGAATGCCAGAAGGCCTTTGCTTCTCTTTGTTTTTAGTTCGTGCCATAGACTGTAAGATTTGAGGCAATCATTCGTGGAGTTCCATAGTTCATTGCTGCGTGCTCGAGTCAATATGTCTTCTTATTTCTTTAGCTCACACAACGGTTTGTGTGGTTTCTTTGCATCCTTTCTAGCTCCAGCAATAATCCTTTCTTGGCAAGTTGATTTGCCTTTTCGATACCGTCTATATTATTGTTGATGTCAATCCAGATGATGGTAATTTTGTGGCGCTCGCCCAAATCATTTAGAACCGTACTGCAGCTGCCTACTGCTTTCGATTTTATGAGATCCTTGTTTAGTGCAGCTTGGTTGTCCACAAAAATGTTCACTCTTGTAGGAGCGAAGTTCGCTGTTAGTATTGCCGAAGCAGTTCTTTCGATAGCAAAGATTTCTGTCTGAAAGACATGTAGTGTCTCATTGGGAAGTCTGCACCATCGGCGAAGATTTAAGATGTGCTTCGGTTAGGAAGCTTTATTTCCAATCTTTCTTTTGGTGAAGTTGTAAGAAGGCATTGAATAATCAGTCATCGCGTTTATCATCGTCCTGAAATATCTGAGTATTGGAGGATGCCCGTAGGAGGTGTCCTTGCAAGTGTAATTTTCTCTCAGTAGAATCGCCAGATTGAAAACAGATTGTTCTAACCGGCATATTAGCTTATTTATGGTAAGGTTTCATAGGGAGGTGACAGAGGACACCGTCTGGAAGGATTCTCCTGCTAGCTTAGCCACATAATGTGAACCACAAAGACAAAATATTTAAGCGCCCTCTTTATCCAGAAATGCAGTTAGAGTGTACTCTTCATGTGTGAGTGATAGCTCAATGGAGATAATAAGTGAAAACAGGACGGTTTCATTTGATTTGCCTTTTCTGTAAGCATGTTTAGATTTGGAGATACAAGATGGGCTTATTTGTACCCTTAGGTGGTGATTTGATACCACTTTTAGGAATGAAGACTGCTTCGATGTGGGGGAAGGAAATATCACCACTTCAATAGATTGCAGAATATCAGCAAAGATGGTGCATCAGGGCCCGATGATTTAAATGGCGAAAATGATTAAAATAACAGTGGGTTATAACGTAAGTAATGTCCATAGTCAATCTTGTTTAATATACAAGACATATTGATACGTGCCGTTTGTGCGTTTAGTGGTTTCGTTTCTTCTTTACATTAACGGCAGTAGTAATAAGATGCGATATCGAGTCTGCCAGCAATAAGGCCAATAGTGTTATGACAAGATAACGATCCAAATTATGATAAGTTCTTTTTTGGCTTATCTCCGCCATCGGTACCAAGAAGTAAAACACTCGTCCATAGGCACTCGCTACAGTCGAGGGTGAACCTGTGCGTCAACCAACAAACGTCTCCCGCAAGCGCGATCTCTTGCTGGATACTTCCACTTGCGCCGCCAAGTTGGACCAGGTCCTCTCGTTTTCTCGTTTGCGTTGTCCCACAGGCTCGTAGTCGAAGATTCCTCGGGCTGGCGCTGAATTTTGCATTCGCTCTACATGGCCCAGCAATATTAGGCGTTGGATCCACCATTCGCCAACAACGCATATGGGACCAAAGACCGCACGCAGAATTTTTCTCTCGAAACGACCAAGGGCTTCTCCATCCGCTTGGACCATTAAATTCTCCAGCTGGCTGATTGTGTGTTAGCCGATAATAACAGACAAGTATGTGTATCTTTCATCCTCATCCTTTCTTAAAGTTCCTCGGGTGGGATATTCTATTGTTTCTGTATTTTGAAAGAGAGCTTTGTTGTAAATGGAATAAGCTTGTGCACTCCGTCTTTAAACAAATACAGAACATTTTTTTTTTTGAAAAAGAAGTTGTATTAAAAAAAAAACCTTAGAAAATATCACGACGTTGGAAATTTTTAAGTTACGGTCATGGAACGACCTGTGATGAACATTTTAGAAAAGCCATCTATTTAGCCTTTTTCTTTTTCTCTGCAGTAGTCGAAGTCTTTTTGGAACCACCCAGACACTTGCGCAAGAGGAGCGCTAGTGCGAAGACAGCAATTCCAATGGCGCCGTATGACATCAGCTGCGGATTGCTCAACAGATTCTTAACGTTTTCTTGAATAAATTCATTCCTAGAAAAAAACAACCGCCTTGGTCAAAATGCTTTTTATACACATTTTATACTTACACTGAACTTCCCACTGGAGGAACAATTTCTGGTTTGGTCTTCTGCAAGTGTATGTTCTGAGCGAATTCTATGAAACTGTTGGGAGTGTATTCCTTTTGCCTATACCGGAAGTATTTACCCTGACGAATGCTGCACAAAAACAAAATTCCCAATTAAAGGGTCTACATGGTCACTCATATGACATTCATTACAATAAAAATTCAGGAGACTGTTTCACTTTGAAGCGCTTCGCTGTAGCAATACCATATTCCAGCCGATTCATTCGGGCGACATTTGTGCGTCTCTTCAGTGCTGCTGCTACTGCCTCCCAAACAGCGTACAATCGTTGACAGATGACACAGTCACTTGAATAGCTAGGAGCCCATTTTAAATCAAATCGGAAGAAAAGCAAATTGGAATAACTTACAAAAAGACAAACCAATCGCCAGTTGTAGCACCTGTTGCTGCCTGTGTGAGATGTTCGAAGTTACTATCCGATAATTCTTTCACCCCGGGTTCACGGTTATCGCTGAACGTTTGGACGATGTCCTCTTCTGTGATAGGACCATGGTAAAGAAGAGGAAGGCCACGTCGCAAGAATACCAGCGCCGGTTCAGCTTTGGGGTTGTATATGATAGCCAACTGACTGTTTATGGCTTTGACAACGACCGCACCCAAGTCGTCCTTGAGCACGTCTTGAATGTTCTCCAATATTGTTTCGATTTCATCGCACGCCTCGCAGTTTGGTTTTGCTAAAAGGCACGCATGATTGCACTTTAGTCTTTGGATAAATTATGAGGAATGAGAGCGTCTTACAAAATAGAACGATGACGTTTTGTTCGCCGACTAGGAGATGCACCAGATCGGTGTCGTCTACGGCCTCAATTTGAACAGAATGCACATATCCGACTAAAAGGACTACTGTGAGGATGATATGTGGCACTTTCATCGTTTTTTCGTACTTTCTTTAGATGAAGAAATGCAAATAATAAAATTTCGTGTGTTTAACTTTGGAGAAACCGGCCGACACCTGTTTGATTTGACGTCACGTTGTTAATGTGACAATACGAAAGTGGAGAGTACAGGGTGAACATGTTCAGTTCAAACTTGAAATAAATATTTTTTCCTGGTTAAATGTGATATGAAACGTCATATTTTTTAAACTGTCGAAATAACGCGCAGCTCTTGTGCCTTTAAAGAATCTTCGTTTAATAACGAGCACTATATGGAATGAATGTTCAAAGAAAAATCACCGAGAACTGCTCATCTCAAAGATGCGCTGTGTATTAGCAGTCAAAGCGACACAAAGTCAGAGGGTATTATACAGACTGCAGCTTCGCCCAATTGATCGAGCAAAGCGCTTTGATTTTCACTAGAAATTTCCTGCAAGATCAATTTAAGAACGTATGTTCTGAGGAAACTTTTCCTAGGGTAGTTACCAATTCCCAATGATTTATTCCATACTCCAAGAACATCAACTTGATAACCAAAAGCCATGTATCAAGTTGAAATATCAAAAAAGCGGACTAACTTTTCGAAACTCGATTTCCGTTATGGACGAACTATTTATACACACTTTACCGTTTTTTTTTACTTTGCTCGCTGCTCTTGCTCGCTGATTTTACGCTTCAGTGCACTCCTCTCCTGCTCTTAACTTTTTGCTCTGATTAATATCACAGCTTTGCTCTCCGCTTCACTTTGTTTTTACACTTATGATAGGTCGTCTAATGGGGTCAATTATTTTTTTAACCTTCACTTGTTGGCGTAGGTTAACTTGTATATGTAGGTAAACACCGACACCAACGCCAGCTATAGATTGTCTGTATGATCTTTTCTGCCGTATGGTGTGAACGTCTGACACCGCTCGTGAACAATGTGACCTGTCCATATCCGTAAGGCTGAAGACCTAAAAGTCCACCATAGACCAAATATTCATTCTCCGGCAGATCTTGGATAAAAACCCACGAGCTCCATATTGACACCACCACTTTTTCATCGATTTCAAGGCCGCCTATGACAGTATCCACAGAGACGAGCTGTATTAAGCTATGTCTAGTTTTGACATCCCTGCCAAGGTCGTTCGTTTGTGCAGGGTGATGATGGAGGACTCCCGCTGCTCCATTAATGTCGGCAAAGGTTTAAACCGACTCCTTCGATGTTAGACAAGGTGAAGCGCTGTCATGCCATTGTTTCAACATCGTGCTTGAAAGAATAGTGCAAAACTCTTGCGTCACCAGAAGCACTGTCTTTGCCGCTATAAATACAGACAAAAACACCAGCGCTGAGGTCAAACGAAGAATAACTCTTGCTAATCGATGTTTCATTGGGCTAAGACGTGTGATAGTCTCTTCTGCATAGACGGTAATTGGAGGAGAAGGTTCGACGACGAACTGTACGGGTTGTATAGCTACAACGACTTAGCCAAAAGGATAAAAGTTCAACAACTGAGGTAGCTCGGTCATGCTGTGCAAACGGACACCAATGCACACAAGATTGTTAATTGAAGCCCTGCTCCACCCCGGACTATAACGCCACCTAAAGTAAGCAAGAGTCTTGATTTACTTTACCCAAGCAAGATCAACTGTTAAGAGCAAATTGAATTTTATTTGGATGGAATTTGTTGGCGACCGTCTGAGCTTCTTGCCACTGTGACCAAGCAGATTGAAATCCTATTGGGTTGCAGAAACTAATTTTTGTAAGCTTCTTCTGGAATTTCAAATAATCTTATTTTGAACTTTGGTTAAACGAAAAGTCGTTTAATCAAGCAATGCTGTAGCTTAGCCCTCTACGATCAGTGAATGAAGTCATCAGGGTAGGAATCGCCTTTAGCATGTAAATTTAGTTTAACGATCTCATCTCATCTCGAGCACGGTCTCGTCTCATCTCCTTCTTTTTAATGTACTAAAATTTGGGCATCTAGGTTAAAGCAATAATAACGCTTGTCAACAAAAAGTTGGTCTGTTCAGTGTTTTCCGGCTCAATAACCGCCTCCTCGCTCTGCTAAATTTTGTTAATGAAGACGATTCATTTGATTAACATGCTTTGTTTTATCTCCTTTAACTAGGCCCCAAGGCCTCGAAGGTCCCACTTTTCCTCTGCAATTTAAAACGGATGAGCACCGGACCTTCTTTCTCACTTTGAAAAAAAAAAAAGCTTTAGTTAAAAGTATTTTTTCAAACAAATTCTTATTACCAATTTATTTACTTATTCTATTACTAATCACGCTTTACAGCAGTCTTATTTATAAATATTTAATAAATTGAAAAAACAATCTTCAGAGGTAAATAACACGAATCAAAAGATACGTCAGAGAGTTAAAACAATTAAATGCCAACAGTGTAAGAGCCACGGCCGTGTTCTTCGTTTCAAACATGCACACATTAAGATCTAAAGGAGCGTTATACGTGAGTATCAGGCAACCTGTACATATCGGCGATAATCCACATAACTTCTTCGTCGAATGTAAACAGATGCCACATAGATCAGCAAAAGGATGACAACAATTATCGCTACGAGAATAGCTGCAAGAATAAAACAAGTAAAATTGTAAGATGCTCAAAGCACAAATCTAAAACTTCTTACCCATAGCATTGCCAAGATTCGCCTCTTCATAAGTCATGGAGAGCATAGACAACTTGCACTCTGACTGCCAGTCTTCAGGTAAGATGTCGTCATATAATCGATACATCTCTTCCAGGGGGCACGATGTTCCACAGCCAGGAATCTCTAATGGCTTTGGATCCACCTCAGAATTTTTATAGAATACTGACACATAAGGCTTCTGCTGTTCGTCAAGCCGAAGTTCGAGCAACACACATGCAGCGTATGGAGGACTGTGATTCTGTTGCGATAGTTGAAGTATAAGAATAAAAGTATATGTATACAAGTTTAAATCCTCACCTTATATAGTTTAAGTGTGTTTAAAACATTGGCAACGGTTGTGTCATGGGCACTGTACACCCAGAGTGAACGGTTTGGCTTTAATTTGCCCCTCGCCTTGTTTGCGAATCTTTTAAGGATTTCTTTTATCAATGGGCCAGTCTTCAAACGGGCCATTGGCCGTGTGTAAGTATATAATGAAAATGCAAAATCTGAAATATATGTCATATCATTGCTTGGAAAGACTTTCTTAGTCCATTGCGGCAAACTACAAAAACAAAAAAAAACAAATGATTGGATTGGTAAGTAATCTGTTAAAAATTGTCAGCTATTATTTACGTTTTGTTGTAAAGCTGTTCAATGTAAAAAGTGTTGTTCAGCCTTTGAACGTCTTCAAGTGTGTTTACAGTTCGTCCTGTCCATTTGGTCAAGTAATCATAGAGATCTGAATAGCGCTCGTCCATTTTTTGAAATTCTGGACTATTTTTCATTGCAGAATAGGCGTATTCATATGCAGGACATGGCTCTTTGGCTGCTAATACCTGGAATATACGATTACGTGTCAAATGTTAAAACAACAGAACAATGAATTATTACGCGGTCGAATTTCTCTGGTACTGTGTGCACCGGTATTGGTTGCCATTGTATGCTTGAGTCCCATATATCTCTACCTACTGGCGGATAGAGTCCGGCTAAATTTGAAAGCGCACTCATCAGTGTACGATCGACGTCTGTGGCTCGAATGTATATGTCGCTGTTCGAGTAAGTTTTATTAAGTAGAGAACTATAGCGTTTACGAAGCCATTGCCCCAGCTCATGATGTTGGTTTTTGCCAGTCTAAAAATAGAGAAAGCTAACATTTTATTTGAAGACACTTCAAAGGGATTTCGAAATTAATTTGAACTGTATCAAAAATAAAAAAGCAAGGCTGTGGCGTACGTAAATATGTGAAGAAAGGAGGATATGATGTGCCTTGGAGTGCGTCTTTTTTCCTTTAAGCTGATTATTAAGGAAGAATGAAAACTCCACTGAAGTACTTTCACATTGATTGATGTTATTTTGCACAGCCGGATATTTAATGCCCGCTCTACGTTATTCGTGCTTTATAGGACGGTAATTTTCATAATCTCGCAAGATGGTAACTTTCCTTCAACTGATTAGGCATTGAATCACCTCTTTTGAGTTTAGAGGGTTTTCGTTTGAAGATAAAGCCTGATTTATATCAACCATCACCATTCAACCATTTTGAAGAAGATACTTCCTCCAACTCTCGATACAAGCCTCAATACTCTGTTTGTATTTGTGTACCTATTATCTTCACGACTAATTGCAACGTCGCTTTTTTCGCTCTTCATTTTCTAACGTCGAACCACACTGGGTCAAGGCAAGCGCAATATAATTTAGCAAAATACCCTGACCGATTACAGATGACTGCTTTAGCACAAAGTCTCCTTGTCCGACCAAGTGACGATTTGCCTCCAGCGTATGTACATCAATGATAGTGATATATCATAATCACTGAAAGATATTGAACTACAGACCCATTACGGACAGAACGGCAATTTCTCCAATAGATAGTGGACACGGACAAGCATATTCATCAAACTGTCTCCGGACAAAATAAAATTCACAACTCGTAAAGCACCGTCACAGCGATGAACAAATTTATACACTGTACCTAATTCAAAATTTGTCCATATTGTGTGGAAGTTCATATTTCTTTAATTTCTTGGAATTTCGTGCAATAAGGGCAGATAGTGAACGAGTCGTGACTTATGTCCGCGGGGATAGAAACAAAGGTCGCCGAATCGAAACGCGTTGACATTCAAATAAAACAAAAAAAAAAAAACTTCTTGAAATTGCTTTTAACTTTCAAATTGGCGGGACTTAGGTTGCTGATATATCAGAATAAGTTATTGATGGAATGGCAATCAAATTCAACAAAGACATCTTGTTGCATCAGAGGGGAGTCGTATAAGTCGTAAAGTGTCAAGGGATTTCATTAGAATCCATATGTAAATCCTGCAGACATTAAAACATTTATGGACAAGTTGTCTTGCATTACCGGAAATTATAGTTATAGTCATGATTGTATATGCAATGCAGATGAAACTAAAACGCTGGCCTTGAAAGGAGAAAAGTGCACAGGCGGAAAGCTTTTGAAGAAATGGCTGATTGTTTTGCTTTGCGCTTAAATGGCAGGAAACAAGGAAAAATGTTAAGTCAAAGGAAAATCATTTCGTGCCCGAGCTATCCGCAATTTGAAGGACGACAAAATTGCCAGTAGAATGGAGCCATAATAAGAAGGTTTGGCTGACGCAGATTATAAAAATAAAAAAATCTGTCTTAAAAAGATGAAGAACTTCATTCCGAAGACGATGTGACACAGGCAGAGCTAAGAAGCTTTGCTCAGCTTCTTCAGGAATGCAGATTTGAAGAAGCAATTGAATATGTTGATATAAATAGCAATTTTGAAGAGGATGAAGAGGAACAGCAACCACTGGAGGAAACACCTATCAATCCCTGTAAAACAGCTCAAACTACAGTTGAATATCTTAAAATATTTGCAGCTTTTTTTTAATAAAAAACATTGAGTATAGTAAAGGGTGATTTTTTAAAAGCTATAGGAAAGTTTTTCAAAAAAAAAAAAACACATAAAATTCAGAAAAATGCAGTCTTTATTTGAATCGATAGTACGGTCCATATAATTTAATGTTTGAAGATTATTTCATGCAAATGTTGACCTTGACTGCGCCTCAAAATGGTCCATCCGCTTAGTCCAATGTTGGCATACTCTTTCCAACATTTCGGCCGGTATCTCACGAATAAATGCTTCAATGTTGTCTTCCAATGCGACAATTGAAGCGGGCTTGTCTGTATAGACATGAGCTTTAACATAGCCCCACACAAAATAGTCTAAAGGCGTTAAATCGCACGATCTAGGCGGCAAATTGGCCGGTCCCGAACGTGAAATAAAATGTTCACCGAACTCGAATCTCAATAAGTCCATTGTTGCGCGTGCTGTTTAGAATGTGGCATCGTCTTGTTGAAACCACATGTCATGCAAGTCAAGCTCTTGCATTTTGGGCAAAAAAAAGTTGGATATCATCTCACGGTAGCGCTCACCATTCATAGTTACGTTACGATTCGCATCATCTTTGAAGAAGTATGGTCCAATGATGCCACCAGCCCATAAACCGCCCCAAACTGCGACTTTTTCTGGATGCATTCGTAGCTCTTGCAATGCTTCTGGCTGATATTCACTCCAAAATCGACAATTCTGCTTATTTACGAACCCATTGAGCCAAAAATGAGCTTCGTCGCTGATCACAATTTTTCGTTAAAAAAGTGGATCTTCGGCCAACTTTCCAAGAGCCCATTCACCAAAAATTTTACGTTGCGGTAGGTCGTTCGGCTTCAATCCTTGCACCAGCTGTATTTTAAAAGGCATCACACCTAAATCCTTCCGCAAAATTTTCCACGTTGTTGAGTAACAGAGGCCCAATTGCTGCGAACGACATTTTCTTCAGTTCGCACTCTACGTAAGCGTGTTGGTGGTTTTATGTCCAACAATGTAAATTTGGTGCGAAATTTAGTCACAATAGCCCGAATAGCCGCTTCAGTGGGTCGATTAAACTGACCATGAAATGGAAGAAGCGCGCGATGAACTTTCTTAACAGAGCACGCATTTTAGTATTGAATTCAATAATTTGCAAGCGTTGTTCGTTTGTAAGACAATTCATGGTTAAATTATAGACCAAACTGAAGATGTTTGACAGTGAAACAAAACACGAAACGTGCGTCAGCTGTTCAAACCAGTATTTCCAAAAAGATAATAGCTAAAAAAATCACCCTTTAAAATGAACATATATGTACCTATATTTTATATTTATAAACACTTAGTCAATGAATTCCATTTATTCATATTTTTTAAGCAGAAATAATTTGAAAACTTTCTGCTGTGTGTTTTAAGGGGGCAGACCTTAGAATTGTTGCTAAATCTATTTGTTCGTTTTGCGAACTCCATGATCTCACCGATCTCTATTTCCTTGAGTTTCTCAAGATCCGGTATCAATGTTGACCATATCGGTGAATTTTATATCGCAGTCTCGGTGTTGCTTGGCAGTCCGAGTGGAGATTTATGTTAATGTGCCCTGTAATGAGATTCCTTTTGCTGGAGTTTAGAACCCGTTTTGCTTATTCGGTTTGTCTTTTAGCAATTCATCTGTTTTGCACGTTATTAGGTGGACCCAGTAGTTTTTGAATTTCTGGGTTGTACATTCGTTTATAGCCCTTTTGATAGTTGTCAGCGGGACGCCTATATCCCTCAAATAACTTTGGTGGCTTTTCCTGATCCTTTTCTAGCCGGGTTCGTCAGCTTTTTAATTCCCGGTTACACCTTCGTGCCCTTAGTATTGCTAGTGTGTGTTTGCACTTCCTTACTAATGTCGATGATTACAACCCCTCTAATGGTTGTAATGGCTTTGATTGCTGCAGTAATGTTGGAGCAGATGAGTCTTTGCTTCTCCTGTATGATGAGGTCGGTGAGCTTTTCAACTCCTGTTAGCATTGTGAAAACTTCTGCTTGGAAAACCGTTACGAATGGTTCCAGATGTTTTGAAATTTCGATCGATGGGTTGGGGAAATAACTGCCCTCGACTCAGACGATAGATGGGAGCCGTCTGTATATATTATAATTACTCCGGGGTCTCTTGTCTCATTTTCGTTCGTCCAAGAGCCTCTGGTTGAAAAAGTTGTCTAAGAGTTATTTTTGAAGATGAAAGTTTTCTCATCTAGGTCGGTTTGTTGCTCTACTAATGGTGTCATCGCCCTTACAACGTTCACATTATTCCTATGCACGGTGTTTTCTTTTTATCGTCAAAGTGGCCCAGTGCCTTGAGTCCTGCTTGTATTTTCACTTCCACTGTACTGGTTTTATGTTTAAAATTGCTTCGATGGCTGCGGTCGGCGTGCAGTTTCGTGCGCAAGTTATTCCCAAGCATGCCAAACGGTGCACTTTAGTGAGGCTGCCGACTACATATGTTTAACTATCGTACCATACTATCATGCCGTAAAGAAGGATTGGTTTCATAACACGGCTGTATATCCAGTGAGCTTGTTTTGATTTCAGTCTCCAGGACTTCCCAAAGGGGACAGGCACACGTTTTTCTCGATGATTCTTTTTTTTTTTTTTTTGACTTCACATGAACCAGTGACGAGCTGCAGTGATTACTGCAATACTCTCTTAGTTTTTTTATACCCCTTGCAAATTTGCTGAATCTCATATATTTCTGAGTATTTAGTCTTGTGTGATTTAAAATATTTTCTTCAATTACATATCTTCCATGGAAAAAATATTTGTCATTAATTATTTTAAGGTGCGGTCTAAAAAACTAAAAATAAAGAACGTTTGAAGACGCCCCAACTAGGTCTGTCCCTTAAAAATAAAAATTGTTTGTGAAATTTGGAAGCTGGTATGTTAAATGAATCCACCCTGAACCGATAATGACATTTTAAGAACAATAAACGAGAACCCCTCTTGCGATAGAATCGCATTCATTTTCCAATCACTCGTTGTTCAATGTCAATTCAATTTATATTCATTGGTTTGGAAGAAGTGGAATATCCTCGCTATGTGTCTTATCAGTGCATGGCAGGCGGGCCTATTGACTCTTTGGGTGGTAAATGTAAATATGATAAGGGTGGTGGTCGTGCAGTGGCGTAACAAACCAGCACACTTCATTAAATTAAATTTATTTCTAGCTGTTGCTAGGTCTTTAAATATATTCAAAGTGCATTTTAATCACAATTGCATTGTCTTCACAAGCAGCATCACAAAACCACATATTAAAATGGACAACAAACTGATAAATTGAATAAGATTAATGATTGTAAAGTTTACAAATACTTCCGATGTTTATAATAGTCAGAAATACACACATGCATCTATTTTGGTATTGAACAAATATTTTTTTTCTATCATATTGGGGTTGTTAATCCGTATAGATAAGCTTTCTCTCGCTAAACAAAGTGCCATCAATTCAAATAAATGAATGCTGTGAATGAATGTATTGAATTCCATTCGCTTGTATCAACAATCGAGTTATTAAGTGCACGTTACTGCGAATAAAGGTGAAAGATGAGTTAATTGGACTCGTTATCTTATTCCACTCATTGTAAAAATAAAAAATAACAATAGCGATAGCAATTGATAAGAAAAGTTAAATATTTACGCTTTTGTTTGGGGAACACTCTGCCGATTTCGGTGAGGACGGGTGCCTGTTTTGTTGTCGCTTTTAAATAACGCGAAGCAAATTCGTGTTTGCTCATATTCAAATTATTTTGCTTTAAAGTATATAATTTCAAGGCAAGTGGATAAAAAAAAGATAATATAGGTTTGCCACGATGACCGTATAGCATGTCTGTTGTTCGGTTGAGATTTGAATACAAAACCCTGATCACTGCTCTTTGGGTGACTTAGACTGGGTATAGGCTTAGAACGATACAAAATGAGTGGCTGCAAGATCCATCTGCAAAGCCGACAAGGTCCGGTCATTTGTATGTATGTATGTCGTTAAGAGGTTCACAATCCCTTTCGAAAGAAGAAAAAAAGTGATGCAACAACCCGCAGATAAGGATGATGTTACTCTCGAAGACCGACGCAAACAAAATAAAGTCAACAACCATTGACTTACAAGCGCCAATGCCCTCATCACGACGATGTTAAAATTGTTGTCGACAATTTTTATGGGAAGATCAGCAAAGAACATTGCCTTCAAATGAACAACATATTTAAATGAAATCTTTTAACTAGCACACGTGTTCCAAAATCAACCAAGTAAGCTTCAAATTGATCACCTTATCAAGAAGGGATGAAAATGCCCTTGGTTGGTTGGAAATAATTCTTTTGAATTCCATTTTGCGTCGATTTTGTGGAACAGATTCAGCAAAGAATTGGTTGGTAAGAAAGATATAGAGAGCTCAGATAAGTAGGACATGTAGAGCGGATGTATGAAATGTGAGCGTCAAAAGAAAGTGTTCACCTTCAATTTTTTCATTTTTATGGCGTCAAAAAAAGTGTACAGCTTGGCGCAAATATTGTTTAAGGTTTTGCTTATTGTGAAAGCCCGACTCCGTTCCAGAAGACCAAAGATACTGTCGGTAGGTGATGAACGTGCAATTGTAATGGGAAGTTCGCAAGGAACCAGCGATGAGTGCAGTGAACATTGCTGAAAACATTACCCGACCTTCTGGAGTCAACGTTAGCGCGAGCACTGTTCCCCGGAACCTCAATAGTAATTCGCTTCATGGCAGAATCCCTCGCAAAAAGCCAGTCATATATTCCCGAAAGAACAAAAAACGGAGACTTCTAAATGCAAAGAAGTTCGCTTTGTGGCGTCATTTTGAGTTGGAAACCTCATCTTTACTGATAGAAAGATGAAAAAAGAAGATTATCTTCAAATTTTGAAGGCCAATTAGCCGTGAAGTGCTGCGAAATGCTGTGGTGTTAAGATGATTCTTGGGTCTTCCAACAAGACAACGACCCCAAGCACACACCGACGGAAATATCGAACGTCTAATCAATTCGATCTCTCCCCGCAATTTGCCGGGGTATCTCGACAAAAAGCTCCGAATGAGGGACATTTCAAGCAGTCACTTAAGTCAATTACGGTAAATGATTACCCATGCAATGCAATTGGACGATGAGCTCAAGCAACCAACCAACTTGTTTTTTTAAACTTGGAGGCATCAAACTAGGGATCTACACTATATATAAAGTAACATGTGACTCGTTTGTCGCAATCGGTCTTAAAATGATCGATCAAAACTCGATTGCAACCCAAATACAATCGCAAACAAATATCAGTAAGCAAAAAATAAAACAGCGCAAAAAGTTTCCTACGACGATGTATTCCACCTTTATCCAACCGGTTGTGAAGAGCTATTCTCTTTTTTGGTTAAATTTGTTCAATGCAGACGACGATGAGATCTAAATGAGCTGAAAAGTTTCCCAATCACAACACAAAGTAATGAAGCTTTTGATTTGTATAAGTATTGCATTGACGAACCGCGGGCTCGTTTTTGTTTTGTAACATAGCGTTTTTTGCACGAAGCCTGACTGCAAAATCACTTAAGTTGACCTCAAAGAAATGTTTGTTTTCTCATACTCATACTAATAAAAATAATATGTTGAAATATTGACACCACTGGTCGATATGAAGGGACAATCACCTGTATCCAGGCTATGCATAATTTGTACTTACATTTGTCAGCTGTCCCCAGCCGTTTGGCCAATTGCTTACATCCTTCCATGGATCACTGGGATATGGATCAATCGGTGTCCTGTCGCCATGTCGATACAACTAAACACATGGTGTGCAATAAATAAAATAATAAATTGATTAGAATTCACCCCCGCCACCAGCTGGGACAAACAAGCAATTCAGAAAACAACCAATGATAACGATTAACTCACAACGTGGGCGAAGACCAGTTTTCCCTTAAGCACCGTGTTGCTCTCGCTTTTTCTGCCCTCACAGCACAATACCAGTGCCAACAAGAAAACACCAATAAACCGTAGCATTTCACTGGACAAAAATAACAGGAAAAACACAAAACCGGACGATATGACCTGATTGCAGAAAGCTAAGAAGCCGCCAACACCATATGTTCACCCAGAAATCAGCATCAAATTATCAATATTGAATCAACAGATCAACTTTGCGATATTCATCTCGTTAAACAATCGTAAAGTTTTGCTGAAAATTCCAAGTTCAAGCCGAGTAGAGGAAACGTTTCACGAATTCAATGACAGGTTGCCTTCGATTGATTTGGTAATGTCAGTGACGAGACACGAAACAAAGAAAACTGCCGCTGCTCCGCGAACGCACGACACCAAGCACAGAAGACTCGAAATTAATGTTGCTCGCCAAAAGCCGTTTGCAGCAGAGAAGGTCGCGCGGAAATAAAACTTGCCGGAATCTGAAATGTTTACAAGCGAAAATATTGACACAAACGAATAATGTCAAGTACACGATATTTGTCTCGTTCACTCTTATGTGGTGAAGTTTGTGACAGTACAGCGGTTTTTTGAACTGCATGTCGAGCGAGCTGTCAGGTTATATAAGGCTACCCACATACGCGCCGGTTAAGTGTAAGAAAAATATGCACACTTCTGTTTTTCCTTCGGCATGGTTAAAAATTTTATGGTTGTTTTGTTGTTCAGAATTGCACTGATGGAATTGATAAAATAAAGAGTTATTACGTAGCTGCATAGCATTGTAGGTCCACAGCATTACTAATGGGTCTAGGTTCAAGTAGCTGCCAAAAGCCACACTAAGAATAGTGTTTTGACCCATTGTGATACCACGAGGGAGGCTTGGACCACGTATCTGCCAATATTGGGCAGGAGAGAGGGTTTTGAGAGGCATTCCTCATGAGTGAAGAAGGGGAAGGTGTAGAACACCAAGATACCCAGTTTCCCACTCCCCCGTCTGAATGAACAACCACTTTCTCTGTCTACCAGCGCCAAGTACCTAGGCGTTACCTTAGACCCTAAACTCAGCTGGAAGCTAAACGTTGATCAGCGAGTTAAAAAGGCGTCCATAGCTTTTTACGCCTGCAGTAGAACCTTTGGCAAAAAATGGGGTCTCCAATCAAAGCTGATCCTATGGATGTATACGGCGGTGGTTCGCCCGATACTAACATACGGGTCGCTAGTATGGTGGCCGGCTCTCATGAAAAAATTCAATGTCATCAAACTAAACAAGGTACAGAGAACTGCATACATAGGCACCACAGGCCTCTACGATCGAATCCGTCGGATGCTCTGACGGTTATGCTGCATCTCCTACCTTTGGACCTACACATTAAAAACACTACTGCTCACAGCGCCATTAGGCTCAGAGAGTCTGGATGCTGGACGTCAAAACCCTATGGTCATAGCGCTATACTCGATCTTATACCGAGAGATCTGGTATCTTCACCTACGGACTATACGGTCCCTAGAATGTATCCATCAAATAACTTTGACACTCTAATCCCAGAAAGAGCGGAATGGAATAGTGGTCAGATATGTAAGGACTTTAACTGGACAATCTACACTGACAGCTCTGAGATGGGCGGCGGAGTCGGTGCGGGTGTGTTCTCAGAATCTCTGAACATCTGTAAAGCCTATAGACTGCCCGACAATTCCAGTGTTTTCCAAACCGAACTATTTGCAATTCGGGAAGCATGTCATCAAATCAAATTACATCCAAACATCCTGCCAAGCCAGAAGGTAGCCATATGCATTGATAGTCAAGCAGCCATCAAAGCTATTGCCTCCTTTACTTCACATTCAAAATTAGCACAGGAATGCCGAGCTGAAATAGCGTCGTTAGAAGGTAAGCTCATTTCCCTTATATGGGTTCCCGGCCACAGTGCCATCCCAGGCAATGAGAAGGCCGATGAACTTGCTAGAAAGGGATCTGCCCTTCAGCGCTCGCTTGCAGGTGAGGTTTTCATGTCACTACAAGCAGTAAAGACTTATATATCCTCATACTTCCTTGAAGTAGAAAATCTAAGATGGGTCAGACTTACGAACTGTGCAACATCAAGGAAAATATGGCCGGAATACAAACAATCAAAAACAAAAGATCTCCTTCGGCGAGCCCGTCATGATATTGCTAGATTAGTGTCGGTCTGCACAGGACACTGGCCGATTGGAGATCATGCCATTAAGCTAGGTATCCCACACAACTCACATTGTCGCAGCTGCAAAAACACAGCTGAGAGGGAGACCCTAACACACTTCTTTTGCGACTGTCCGGCTCTTGCTAGAGCCAGGCAACGGGCGCTTGGTAGACCCTTCTTCAACTCAATTAATGAGATTTCTGCTAAGGATATTAAGGAACTAATGTCCTTCTTAAATACCTCGAGCTGGATTTAGAGATATCTCAAATACACCAAAATAACATCATAAATAAGGTTACAGAGCTGTGGTATTAAAACGGCACTTAGTGCTAATTAGGTTCTCACTGAACCACCACTTTTACCTACCTACCTACCCTAGAACACCAGTACGTTTCTCTAATGAACCGGGCGAGTTCTTTTGGATTGCATCCTCTTTGAGGATGTTGGAATGTGCTCAATGTCTTGAGAGGTCGACTTGTTTCTGAGATACTTTTCCACAGAACTGTCTCCATGAAGTCCGCTTCGCTTTTCTGACAGCGCTTTTGAAGGTGTTATAACCTGACGAGCCGCCTATGCCCTTGATAATGCTGAACATTTTCCTACATGCCACCTGAAGTTCTGCGATGTTCGGGTTCCACCAAAGGGTTTTGATTTTTCCTCTCGGTTTGGAGAGAGGAAGCTATGGATGCCACTTTATTTGGGGCGTCTATTACTATGTTGACAGTGCCTTTTAGGTCCTGAGACTTGATTATGTTCGGAAGGAAAGTAATTTATGACCAGAAAAAGTTTCAGTTCGGTTTTCAGCCATTGACTTTGTTTGCTTTGAGCTAAACTTTAAACTCAAAATGCATGTTATCAAAGAGAGAGAGAACAGTCCTTGGATACGGACCAGTCCAGACCAGACCAGGATGTGGGCGAACCTTTCACTCATGAGTTTAATGTCTGTGCCTGATAGGTTATAATTGAAACTATCCTACGGCCCGTATAAAACTCATAAAGTTCATAAGTGGTCTCTCAATGACTTGCACAGGTTTTCTTTCATGTCTTATTTGCGACTCGGCTCGTTTGCAAGGACAGGAAAAAAAAAAAAACGGATGCATACGTAAGAATGTCCTAAACGTTGGTGAAAAATGGATTCTCAATCTTGTTTATTGATGATATTTCTTAAAATAATCCGAATGGAAATCTGCCTCTTTCTTAAAGCTACCACCCCGTATTAAGTATCATCATTTGCTTTTATTGTAATTATTTATTAGCAGGTTATTTAAAATTATTTGGTGATCTTAAAATTAATTAGCAACTAGATGCAGACGCTTTCGACTCTAAAGTTGTTCGATTAGGTGATTAAATTAGGTACAAAAAATTGAGATAGGATATGATCTTAGTGGGTAAACTTTTGTATAATGGCGATTGTAGGTGATTGTACCATTCCGACAGCTTATTGGTGGACCTATTTTTCTAAGTCTGTTTTTATTGTTTTTGTATACACGTTAAACAGAAAAGCTGAAGAGGCCTTTTTATGGGTATATGTACGTTGCCGTCGTAGAAGAGAATGCGTTGCATAGTGGACCTTATCCTCCTTGTAGATATAATACCATATCTAGCGAATGCCTTGATTTCTTTGCCAATGATTGAGTTTGGAAAAACGTTTGGCTTCCGTTTTTTTTATGCTATGACTACCCTTATAATGTTTGCACATAACGCGAGTGGAAGTGATCGGAGGAAGTAGATATATAGTAAGTACACGATGTTTTTCAATTATAAACAACGCGTTAGTGTTATGCAGATATTGACAATAATAATTTCCATCTGAATTTGGTGGTGTTATGGCTGTCTGAAAACAAAAATCAAACAAAAACAACGATTTCAATAAGAAATTATAAACTATATTTTACTTATTTGTTATATAAATATTATTCAGGTACATTTTTTGATATCAGTCTTTTGGTTTCATTACTGCTTAAGAATTAATATCATCACAGAATATTTTCATTTCTGTTTTTTTACAACGCAATACTTTCATAACGTAAATTATTATTCAAAATTGTTGGTACTCCTTTTGATTTTACGATGTCCAGGTGCCACGCCATCCTCCAATTTTGGCCACCCTAAAATTGGAATTAGTATTAGTAAAGAAAAATATTGAGTTCATATATTTTTAAATGTACATATATATATTATAGGCTTTGACTGAAAACTTGAAAAGGTTACATCAGCACATTAGATGAACAGTGATCAAAATAAATCCTAGCACAGTGATCCCTCGCTAAACGCTCTCTTGGTTGAACACACATTTTTTGTTTCATTGAAGAAACTGTGCGTTCGAGTTCGAGTAGATTGAATTTTACTCACGCATATTGTCGTCGTTGTAGCGCGGGATTACTGCTTATCAAAATACAAATGCAATTTAAGCCTGATTTAAATATTCATACGATCAACATATGACCGAGAATCTGTGTCTAAATGAAACGATCTTCAATTAGTTGCAATCTGAGGTAAAAGTGTAATCAATACTTACATTATTTACGATCCGCATGATCGTAAATTATTCACACAAAGAATTTTGTGACACTCTGCTGACTCTGGAGCTCTGCTTATACAAATTTCTATTTCGAAATTTATCCGCATTTGAGAAGAAGACACATCTCTGGCATATCTCTTTTACGTATGTATTTAAAAAAGCATTTGAGAGCCGTTTGAATGATATGATCGATGCACGATTGCATTTTCACATCAATTTTTGTACGCATATTTTTATGTAACAGGCACGTGGTTACATTTTGGACGGTCTTTCATTGTGGTTGTTAATCCATTTTTTTTTATTACAGAGATTGGCACTTTGTATGATTGCTGTTTAATTAAGGTCGATGGTTTTAAGTGAAACACTTATACCCAAGATAATAACTTGAGTTTGTAGTTGATTTTGCACATTTATACGAAATGTGAGCAATGCTGAAGTGATTGCTGAACTGCATTTTCCATTACAAATCTCAAATGAACAGAAATCTATTAATGCGAAGTCGAAATCCATCTAACGTATGTTTACTTCTTTTGGATGGTTGCATTTTTAATGCAGTCTATGCAAAAAAATTGGGAACAAGTCAAGTCAACTTGAAGAGCTTTTTAATAACTTTGGCTACACCAACAATAGAATGCCAGCCAGTCACGCCAAGATTTAAACTTCGCGGGATATTTTTTTATTTAAAATTGTTTCATCTTCGGAAGATACAATCGGCGTTAGCATATTTTATATGAAAATTATGATTGAAATCCGTGTATTTGTCGTTTTATTCAATGGATTAACGCAAGAAAGGCTGCTGGTTTTTAAAACTCAAACCACCACGGGCTTTGTGTTTCAAAATTTTAGTTTAAACAGAGTTCTTGTTTGAAATAATAAAAATCGACTCCAAAGGGAGATGCACCTCTAAGCGAGTAGGCAGCGTTTTGTATTTAGTAAAATACAACTATACTCCATGAGTCTTATTCATTTCGAAACGAAGCCGGGATTTGAGTTTTGATTTTATACGAATTGAAATGGAGAATATATTTTTTCCCTCTTACTTCATTTTAAACGAAACTGTATTTAAAATCGACCGAAAAAACACGGTAATAAGATCTATTATGCAAGTGAATTACATCACGATCCTTTTGAGACAAATATTACAAACTAACTTTGACTTCAACTTGATGCGTCTCGTTTACAAAAAATTATCGCAACCGCGGAGAGAATTGTAAATGCATTATTTTAGGGAAAAATCGTTCAAAATAAGGGAGTTTATCACGAACGATGTGTTTTACGGGTCACATAGCAAGACTGCGATATTTTAACGAAATAGTTCTCACTTCATGGCTTTGCCTTTAACAAAAGGTGTGATTGCAACCGAACTATAGTCATCTGTTCCGCATGGATCTTCATTATAGAATACCTTCCCTGGTAGCTCGTTCTCTTCCGATCACTTTACATGATTATCTCCAATTATGCGATTGAAATATTCCAATGATGTCTAGATTGTGAACCTTTGCTTCTTTGGGATTTGAAGAGTAAAAATGTCATTAAAATTTAATTATTTATTATTTTTTTGAACTTAGTTTTTTTTTAATACTTTCTGGCATCTTGTTTTCAATAACATAAAAAAGCTTATGTTTTTCTTCACGCCGGAATATTAACTTAATTATTCCCTTTGTTTGGATTAATTCAATCCAATTTATTTATCGAGCCTAGTAGTTGGCGAGAGTTACTACTATGAACATTGCTTGTATAATAATTGTTTCTTATATTCTTTTAATTAACAATCTTTAACAAATAAGATAACTCACCGGATACTCAAGCTTGATGTACATTTAGCTAAATAAATGGTAAGCTATTAAAAGGAGTCTTGCCTCTAAATAGATCATTCGTCAAGAACTGCGGTACAAGTTCCAATAATCAAGTTGCTTTCTATTTTATGTTAGACGTACTCCTTTCGAACATTTAAACTGAATTTAATAACAATAATCTATCAACATGTTTGGCCATCTGAATTTACACAGCAAGTTTTGATAAATATCAGTTTCATTATTGACTGTCCAATCACCTCTTTCTTAATTCTCCATCGACTACAATGATACTCATAATGAAAAATTATTCTCCTTATTCCTATCTTGCAGCGCCCGCGGTTTCTTAGTCTCTTTTTTAGGCGGATTTACGATTGTGTGGCAATACATTATCCTGCTGAAAAGCTACCCTTAATTGCTCACAACCTTAATAGTTACAATAACGAATAAAATACTGCTGGATTTTGAGAGAACTAGGTTGCTCCAATCTTAGCGAAATCCGGAAGAAATCGATGAAATCCAATTCAAAGCTTAACACAACTAAGTTTCGAACCGCTGCACAAGATTTCAACACTCAGTCGCTACTCGCTTTGCGTAACTGTTGTGAAAGTGTAGTCATAGTTCCTTGTAGGATCGGGCTACCCGCTCTGGAACCCTTTCTTAATGCCTAAACTATGCACGTATAACCCCTAATGTTAAGTTTCTATATTTTTGCTCAAAAGATGCACAACGTACGAGTCGGTCTTCTTTTTCATGCACCTTCAGATACAAGGTTGCAACTCCTAGCAGTGCTGGGAACCTTCTCAAACACAATTCCAGTGCGAATTTTGCGTCACTTTCGGATCATTGATTAAATAAGGATACACAACCACGCATTGGAGAACCAGCATTAAAAAACAAACGATTTTACAACGTGCATCTGCTCCAATAAAGGCGTGTATAATCTGTCGAAATGGCAGATCCGTTTTTAAAGTTCCGCAAGGTGTGATTCTGATCAATAACTTTGAGAATTGAAGGACAATCAACTGGTTCTTTCATAATTCCAACACATTGCTAAAGAGAAAATTGTTCTAAGAATTGCAACCCCACCCATCCTTTTCGCAAACAAACAATTCAATAAAACAACATGGCTCGGCGAAAAGGAATAAGGTCGAACGATGGAGTGATTTTCGCCACAATAAAGAAGTTGGCATACTGCTGGGAAGTGTGCATCCAACTGAAAATGAACTATGATTGATTGATTCTCGTGTTTTTTTTCTATATGTGTACTCCGTTGTTTCAGCCTAAGCATATGATTTAATCTCAAACAAACAAAAGGAGAATAATGCTAACTGTGACCCATCTGACTCCAACTTTCTCTCACTGGGTGTCACACGATGTTTTTACTTAAAATCAGACAAATTGTTTGTTTCTGTTTCGATCGTACATACATTCTTTATTCTCTCCTAGTCAATGTTCAATATAAGCGAATATTTTGTTATGTGACTTTAGAACTTAAGGATCATCAAACAAGAGGTGCATTTTTATCTGCCCGTGCCATTGTCAACTGTAAACCCTCAATAATTACGACGACTTCGAATAAGGATATTTATAACGATAATATTAAATATGGATCGATACGCATTCGCACGTGTTGAAACGTTTCGTACGAGCTACAAAAAAATATTTTAGTTAGTCCCCATCAAGCACCTTCTCGGACAGGTTTTATCGGTAAATCTGAACACCTCACACAGGCCTGTGGTGTTAATGATCCAGCTCATATACATTTCCTCAAGATCAGCTTTAAATACATACACGTACAGTTAGTCACATAAGTCTTCATACACCCCTTAAATGTAAACCAGAGATAACTGTCATTGTACTACTGTGTCCAAAAAATAAGGTGACATATGAATTTAAACTGCGCGCGTCGAAGGATTTGGAATTTTTTTTTCTTTTTAGGTTGGTAGTACTGTCAGTGACATCTATGTGAAATTTCATGTCAAAATATATTCATAGTGTTTGAGATACGCGTCGTTTTGTGAGCTGCTAAAAGTGAGTTTTTCGTTTTTTGCGATGTCGAAATTTATTGAGCAAAGAATTTGCATTAAATTTTGTTTGCGGAATCAATTTTCTGCTGCGGATACGTTGAGGATGGTGCAGAAAGCCTTTGATGATAAGGCTATGTCTAAAAAAAATGTTTACAAGTGGTACAGAGATTTCCAAGCCGGCCGTGAACGTGTCGAAGACGAAGAGCGACCATCGACCTCAACCGATGAAGCTCACGTCCAACAAATCAAAGATTTGGTGTTGAAAAACCATCGGTCAACGATTAGAGACCTTGCTGATGAAGTTGGTTTATCGAAAGGCTCAGTCAATACCATTTTGAAGGATGCTTTGGGCCTCAAGCGCGTCAAATCTCGACTGGTACCGAAAACATTGAAGTTTTTGGAAAAAAGTGTTTGAAGCGTTGAAGTGTGTGAAACAATGCTTTCCGACTACCAGGATGTCATGAAACGCATTGGACACCGTTTTGATACGATAGAGGAGATTCAAGCCTCAGCGAAGACGGAACTGAAGGCCATCCCGGAAAGTGACCAGTGTTTCAAAGATTGGAAAATCCGTTGGCATAAGTGCATTGCATCGGGAGGGGATTACTTTGAAGGGGATGAAATTGATTTGGAAGAATAAATAAAGAATTTTCAAAATAAATACAATGTCACCTTATTTTTTGGACACAGTAGTACATCTTTTTATTACCAGATAACACTTCCAGGAATGTGCCGGGGATGTTAGGATCATCCTTCGCAAAGTGGCATCCAACCCTAGGAGCAGCGCTTCAAAGTTGACTTAAGAAATCGCAAATAACACCGGTAAAGTTATTCATACAGAAACGGTTCGCAAAGCGTTAAGATCTACAGGATTTCATGGAAGAGTTCCCAGAAAAAAAATCCTCGTATGGGCGAGGCAGTGTCATGGTTTGGTGGTTGATGTCGGCGCCAGGAGTGGCAAATTATTGTTTTTTGAGGGCACAATGGACCCACAAAACTATTTGAACATTTTGCAAGACAATGATCCAGCGTATGGCAAGATGAGTAAAGGAATGGCACCTGTACCGTGTGCCAAAACAGCTGCTACCACCCCCACAATCACCAGAACTTTACGCTATTGAACACATTCGGGACGAATTTGAACGCAGAATCCGTAATAGACTATCAACAACCTTGATTCCCTTAAGCGCGCTTTAACGAAGGCATGGTCCGAAATAATACTTTATATTACCGAAAATTGCGTTCTTTCAATGCCTAGAAGACTGCAAGCAGTTATGGACTCGAATGGAAGGCCGACAAAATATTGAATGCCATTTGAAGGGGTGTACGTAGACTTTTGTGACTAACTGCATTTGTAAATCGTTGCTGAGTGTAACTCAACACTCAGGTGGATCTTTTCCGACAGGATCACATGATCCACATCCTTTTGCAACGCATTACTACTACTAGCGGGCATGCTTATAAAGTCTAGTTGACACAAGATTTTCAGACAAAACACAATGCCGTACTTTCGCTGATTGAGTTCAGGAAATGAATGAACGTGGACGAGTAAATTTCCATTTATCTGGGAACGTTAACCAAACAAACTTGTTGCTTCTGAAATTGGCTGGTAGTGTCATTGGGCTACATTGGTACAACCGTTTCAGAGATTGGATTGCGTTACGGAACAATGCTGACCGTCTTTTTTGCCTCACGTTGACGCCACACAGCTGGTGAATAAATGAAGAACGATCTGGACATGTGATTTGACCGTCGAGATCTGTGATTTAATACCGCTAGACGCCAATTTTCCTCCAATGATATATACAGGGTTATAGTTTAAAAAATAAATCATTAATTGAATGCTTGTATCGGAGCCTAGACGGACATTTGGTAGATATTGCATCTATTGCTATCCCTAGAATTTGAGCTGTATTTTTAAGATGCACTTCCTGCTGGACGACCCTTTTCATGTCTAGAGTTCGCGGATTCGTCACCAAACCTTTTTTCTTTTTTAAAAGCATTCACCTGATTCCCTATTTATTTTTCTCCCCATTCCTAATAAAATGTTTTATTACAATTATATGTGTACATCTTGTCTAATAAAAAGTCGGTGCAATTAAAAATTTATCAAGGATAGAATATTTTTATTTGATCGTCTTTCTCCATAGCACGGAGTTACGGATACAAGATGTTTTAGATTTTGATGGAATGAATCGAGACTGAGGGAAAAATATACACGCTTTTCTTATTTTCACATAGTTAGGCGTAAGTACATTTATTAAATGAATAAACTAAGAGTAGATTGTTTTAGTTTAGTTTTACAGTTGTTTATGATATTTCGTCCTACCATTATTTGGTAAAGTTAAAAAATAATAATTATAATATATATCGGAATATATTCTTTTTTGTTTGTTTGTTAATCCTCACGAAGTTTGTTACAACCTCGTCGTTCATCAATTGTTTAATATTAAAAGATAGGCGAGAGAAAAAAAAAATCTCACTGTATCCTGATATGAAAATAGAACATTATTATCAAGAATGTCTGTCTGTTGTTGTTTTTTTTTTTATCGCAGAGGACGATGAGAAAAGGATACATTCATAAATAATATAACTTAATTATTTAGTCATTTGAATCTATATACTAAAGGTGGAAACAGTTTACACTGTCCGCATGACAGTGCTGTTCCTTATCCTTAATTATTTTGTTGTTATATGTATTTCTAAAAATCTTATTAATAAAATGGTTTGCATAATGTTTTGTTGTTTACAATTAAATTGTTTAATGTTCTCCCGCTGAGAACCACACTGAATGGGGTTGGTGTTTAACTCATTCACCATTTAATAGCGACGATTCGACATCATATTTTGCATATTTTGGCGTGGCCCATTGCTATAAAAAGAAGTAATTCGTAAGAAAAAAAAAAGAAATCGCTTTCATTAGTTATTTTGCAATACTGTGTTTTTTTTTGTTTGTAGAATAAAATTCTAAGGGGTCTTTTAGAGAGTGTGTACGTAAGGAACGCATAGAAACAGGATCTAACAAACAACATCGGTTAGTCAGAAATAGACATACATATTTATGTCTTGAGAATATCGAGAATTATTACTTTGTTCGTATTGCAAATATTGCATTGATTGGTTGCTCAAGAGATTGTTTTGCTTTGAAAGAAAAACTTACCGGTTATTCATGTTCTGTCCATTTGATAGGGGCGGGAAATCTTTTTGGAAATTCAGAGGATTTATTTGACCTCCACCTCCACCCATATTGTTGCGGTTGTTGCCGGTGTTAAGTCCTCCACCTCCACCGCCCATATTATTGCGGTTGTTGCCGGTGTTAAGTCCTCCACCTCCGCCGCCCATATTGTTGCGGTAATTGCCGGTGTTTAGGCTACCACCTCCTCCCATATTGTTGCGGTTATTGCCGGGGTTGAGGCCACCAACACCTCCTCCCATATTTCTGTTCATGCCACCAGCACCTGAACCAACGCCCAGTCCGGCACCCATGTTGCGGTTGTTACCGCCACCCATGTTATTATTACCAGCTCCCATGTTGGCTCGGTTGTTATAGTTGCCACCAGTGTTTCCGTCCGTAACACCACCGCCGCTCATGTTGCCACGATTGCTGTTGCCGCCAAAGTTACCACCGCGATTGTTATCGCCAATGTCATTGCGCATGCGGTTGTTGCCCCTAAGTATTTTAATTTATTTTCAAAATTGCATAAATGTGTTTTATAATTGATTTCACAAAATGTTTCTTTAAACCCTACAAGATTATGGCTAGTCCAGTCAGATAAAACAAAATCGAAAAATGTTGACTGGAAACATTTTTTTTAAATGTAAGCGCACCTAAGTTAAATTTTAATACGACTGCAAACAGTTTACGCTGAATCTACATCAAACAATCGAAAGTCGACTTTCTACTGTAGCAACTTCCTGTGACACCATAGATTTTGTTTGGTAAAACCATTGTAAAAATGTTATGCTACACCTGTTCCTTCGAAAAAAACAGTTTGGTTAAAGTAAAAAGGGTTGTGCAAACAAACACTGAAAACGCACCAAGCTCTGGAAGACCAAAATACGCTATATCAAGCAAGTGCTTCCCATCGTTTTGAGTGATCGAAAAGTGAAGTCGCGCGAATCAGCTGAGGAGTGGACATTTCAAATGAACGGGCGCGATATATTTTGCATGATGTCTTGGAGATGATGATGGGTGCCGCGTTTGTTTACCGTAGACTGAAAACAAAAGCGCATTGATGAATCAACAGCTGGTTAAGCGTCTTTGCAGCTCAATGGAGCGACTTTTTTTCGACGTTTGGTGACGATGAACTACTGAGTCTAATCGGCCGGACCCAACGCGGCTGAAAAAAGGCAAGAAAACCGACCAAGGCTCGGCCGGGAATGTTTTCGCCTCCGTTTTTGGGATGCACATGGCATAATCTTCATCGTTAACTGCAGAAGGGAAGAGCACAAGAGAGTATTACAGCATTATTGGACAAAATGAACGACGAAATAAATAAACGGCCTCATTAATATGGCGAAGAAAAAAGTTACTCACCGGGGCACCCATATCTTTGAAAGCGAGGGCCAAATTGGATCAATTACGATTCGAAGTGGATGCTCGACGACCGTATTCTATAGACTTGGCTTCCAGTGAATTTTCTGTTCCCAAACCTCTAGCGGAAAGAGATTCGCTTGGACGTTTTGTACTGCTGAACTTGCATTGAAATGTTGGAAACTCGATACACCAAGTGTATTGCTCTCAAAATTAAGACCATTAACAATATTTTATGAAATCATAACTCTGGAGTCTTCCAAACTTTTGTTATTTTTGTTAAGACCACAAAACATCAATAAAAAATAAAATACATCAGCGAACTCAGAAGAGAGTAGTGAAGAATCTTTATAAGAACGGAAAAATGGGTTTACCTGCGTTAGTAAAGGAAATGGAGAGCTTCGTCGAATGGGTTGTGTGTCATAAAATGTTGGCAGCTGAAAGTAAGCTTCCTAATAAACTAAAAGTAACTTGGAATCAACTCACAGTCATCTAAAAGGCAAGATGAAAAATGTTTTTGTTTGAAAATTGAGAGAACTGAAATATCAGCCCACGGCTCTTCTTTCAAGAGCATCAGTTCCTTCAAAAATATTGTTCGCCTCCTACAAGGTAGATCACCGTTAATATGGTAAGGCTACTTATTTATTTAAGATCTTAGATTCATACATCATCGAAAATAATCTTAAATGGAAAACTCTGTGAGTGTGGGTACGGATGGTGCTCGAGCGATGTCTGGATAGTTTGAGAACTACAAGCTCTCACCAAACTCCAGGCTCCAAATGTTAAATGGACACGTTGTGTCAAACATTAAAACACGACCTGTAAAAGCAAAAGTTTCTCCAGAAGCTTTGCTAAGAATTGGGTGCCGAGCGCATTCCTCCCTAATTTATTATTGCTACTCTCTTTGGTTTTCGAAAGGCAGTGTACTCGCGCGTGTACACAAATTACGAATTGAGTTTCACACTTATCTGCAAACAGAATCACACAATGATGAGCGAAACTTAATTAATACAGAGTTAAAAATAAAATTGGCATATCTCTGCGACATATTTAAAAAATTAAATAATCTTAATAAGTTCCTGCAAGGTAACAAAAGTCAAAAACTGGAACTGGCAAATAAAATTACTGGATTTAAGAAGATGATCATACGGAAGAGAAAAATAGAAGAAGATCAAGTAAATACTGACTGTTTCCCTTTTTTACAAGGCAAAAAGAAAACCTCGATCTTCTCTTTAAAATAAATATTAATGCAGCAGCTGTCTTCATTAAGCGAAGATTTTGAAAAATATTTTCCCGAAAATCAAGAGCAATATGACTGAGTTAGAAAACCCTTTCAAATCGGCTTTATCATCAACACTTTGACAAAGGTAGAAGAACAATTAATAGAATTGCCCCGTGACTCCAGTCTTTAGCTCCAAAATGTAACAACAAAGACATCGTTGTTGTGCGAAACAGGCTATTCTTCAGTTGCTGTGCTCACAGCAGCAATCACATCCTTCTCATTAGTAGCCAGCCAACACAGTTTTTTGGAGTTTTTCTGATAGCTTGTCACTAGGCACAACTGGTAGTTACTTTTGGCACAGAAGCGGTGGCTTAGCAAAAAAAAGTCAAATTACTAACGGCTTCACAGTAAAAATAAGTTTGGAATGCCCTGCATTGGTGAAAAGTCATCTATTTATTCATCTCAATTATTGGAAACGCGATAGTTATTTCAAAAAACAATAAAATGGGAAGGGAAAATCTGTTGACAAAATAACTTTATGTCAGGTAAATCAAATAAAAAAATCAGTATTGATTTTTTTTTTTTGTTGAGATTTTCCTTAACTGTGGATAAAAAAGTAATTCGGAGTTTCACAATGTGATATGTGATTACATGTAGGTAGCTAGTTTTATGCTCTGGTAATAAATAATAAGTTTTATTTATTTTATTTTTTTGGGAAAATGTATAAATGGTTCTTATAAAGGTTCAGAATAAAAAAACACAAAATCCTAAGGTAATTTAATTACTGATTTCGTCTCAATTTTATTTTAATCTTATTGCTTAAAGGAAAACCCAAGGAGTAAATATCGGTATCGAAAGTTTCAACATTTGGTGTAAAAGCAGATGGTAGTTCCAATCCCAATTCGGTTTCAATTTCAACAAGCTTGGCTACAAGTGGCAGTGAGTCGAATCCTCAAACGAAAAAGGTAAGATACTAGCAATTTATGACTCAAAGAATCGCGCTTCATAAGGTGACTCAACATAATAATGCGATACTAACAACCTCCCTATTTTCTACGAAATAATACATCTTATATATGAATTAGATTCGGAATTGGATAGCTCATACTATCAGTTTATTAAAAAACAAAAATCATATATATTCATTAAAACCTCAAAAAAAATCACATTTTGTAGGTCAAAGTATTAATGGGACACCTTAATTCATTTTGCTCTAATAAACAGTAAATCGTTGGGTTTCTTTTACTTGATATTTATGGGGAATCCCACGAATTCATTAAGAGTAAATTCCCAAACAATTAAGCACGCTTATTCAAACAGAATATCTGTCATGTCACCACCCAGTCATCAAACTTCAGTGAAAATTAGGGAACTAATATAAACGCATTCCAAATCTGGAAAATCTGTGCGAAATTTAATGTGAATCAACCTCGATCTACTGGATTTAATATGCAATAATCAGCCATAACTTAGTGCACCCAAACTTGCTGCTGAAGTAAAAATATATTTTGACAAAAAAGCTAACCCAGAAACGGCCGGAAAAATATTAAGAAAACACAGCTTCGATGGGTGAATTGCTAGGAAGAAACCTTTTAAGACAAACAAGTAAAACCATCTAACTTTTGCTAACGAACATAAAAATAAAGAATTAACTTTTTGGAGCAAGGTAAAAATTGAAACCAACAGTAAAGCACGGTTTGGGATCAGTAATAGTATGGGGTGTAATATTGGCAGCAGGACCTGGAAACCTTCATATTATAAAAGGCAAAACGGGTCACAGACCGCCAAAAATTTGGTCTTGCAGGCTATTTCTATTTTAACCAAGATAAGAATCCCAGCCATTAGGCCTTTAATGTCCAAAGTTAGCTCCTCTAAACGTTCACCATGGAAAGGAAACTCCTCCACAATCGTCTGAGGTAAAAAATCCATCAAATTATTGCCAGAGACTTGTTAAATCGAAGCCTAGTCGCCTGAAAGCAGTAAAACAGCGAAAAGACCTCGAAACCAAATTTTATATTGGATTACCTATAAGACTGAAATAAATGTTATTTACTATATTTATGGTTTGTGTCCCATTATAACTCTTTTTTTTCGTAGAAAATCGGGATCATTTCTCATATTTGTAAGTGTTCCATGATAATGTTGAGGCACTGTAAATTGGTTATGGAAAGATACCGACGAGAAATATGGAAATTAATTGGCAGCCTGTTTAATCTGTTCGGTGTTAATCATAGCACATAAAAGTGACCTTATTTGTCACCTGAATTCAGACCGGAAACACCGGAAATAAGAGGTGTTTCACAAATTTAATTTTATGTGATGCAACAAGAGCTGAACTTAAATTAGTTTGGAGCTAAAGCTGAAAATATAGTTTTTTTTCACTACAAACGTAAAGGTACGTGAACATTGTTCTGTTTTACTTTTCTTAAGAAGGATTGGCCTCACATTGCACTTATAAAATGATCCTGTCATATGATACCCCTATCTTCATCAAAGACTTGTCTGAAGTTACCACGAAACATCGAAGACTTACTACGTTCCACTGGAGCGTATTTCCGTAGATGTTCATATCGACAGATTCAAATAGTTTCAGGAATTCTTTCAATCCACGATGGACCTCGCCAAATACCCAATTAACAGAATCTGTATTTTGCGATACTCCGAAATCTACTGAAGAAATGCTGATCACATTCAACAAGTTTCAAGCTTCTACAAATTTTTACATTGAATTGACGTTGGACATTTGAAAGAGATTTGATTTTAAAGAATCATTATTTTCAATTGTTAATCCATCAGAGGCTCAGCTCAGTTCAACACAAAATCAATGATGCTTGCGTTGAAGCGATTTCCGGTGCTTGAAAAGTTTGTGAAATTTCAAAAACTGTACTTGATGAAGATGAAAATGCTGAAAACGACTGGGGTAAAGCGTTTAGAACGTTTAGGGACATGGACAGTTTAAAATTTGTCACCTGCCTTTTGCAAACGGATCAGTTGAAACAAAAGAATGACTTTATGAGTTAAACTTATCAATTTTCTATTAAAACCTGGGGAGAATCGAATCTTTATTCTTCTCTAATTCGGGTAATAAGTGTCACCGGCATTATTGGGCTCTATTCATACGGTTCAGTTGTTCCACAACGGAATTATAAAACATCCTTATTCAAATAATTTGTAAATTCTTAGAAATAAATATGTGGTTTTTGAATACTACAAACTTACATATTATTTCCATCGGTATTATTGTTCCTTCTGGTAAACATGGGATTTGCAGATCCTGAAGCTGATCCACCACCGCCGCCGCCCATGTTTCTACTTTCTGTGTTGTTCTGTGATCTGCCAGAGTTATTTCCAAATCCTCCAAAGTTGCGACTGGCACCGCTACCACCCATGCTTCCTTGATTGTTGAGCTGTGAGTTTCCACCACGGAACTCTTGGTTCATGCCTCCGAACTTGGGACTATCGTTGAAACTTTGTTGCTCTGGCAAAGCAAAGCCTCGTCTATCTTGACTACCCATACCATAGTTTGATCCACCTTGGTAACGATCATTGCCACCGCCTTGGAAGCGATCATTACCGCCACCGCTTTGGAAACGATCATTGCCACTACCTTGGAATCGATCATTACCGCCACCGCCTTGGAAACGATCATTGCCGCCACTGTTTTTAAAACGATCGTTACCGCCGCCGACGCCTTGGAATCGGTCGTTTCCTCCGCTGTTACCGCCCATGTTGTTTCCAAAGTTGCCGCTGTTTGTAAGTCCACCCAACCTGGACATGTTATCGAGTCCGAGTTGCGGAACATCACTAAAATTCGTGACCGGTGTGTCCTCGTTAAAGTTGCGACCACCCATCATCGCATTTGAGGATCCTCCATTTCCACCACCGCCTCGGCCCATGTTATTGAAGTTTCCATTATTAGATGACCATCTGCCTCCATTCTGGTTGCCTCCTCCAGCCAAACTGTTGGCAAAGCTTCGTGCACTCTGGGCTACCGGAGGCGTATCGGCGAAGTTAATATTGCCATCTCGAGGACCAATGTTGCCACCACCACCGCCACCTTGATTGTAGGCACTGATGTTTCTATGTGGCCTAGCCGGTTCGTTACGAATCGGTCCCGCATTACCTTGATTTGGACCTCGACCCTGGCTCTGAATGCGGCCCATGTTGCCTTGATTTCTATCGTTTCCTTGATATAAAGGTTTGTTGATATTGGCCTGGTTTGGAGCACGATTACCACCACCAATTCGGTTATTATTTCCTCCTTGGTTCTCAGCACCTCGGTTATTGTTTCCCTGGTTAGCAGGTCGGTTGTTTCCTTGATTTGCGGCCGGGCCGGCGTTTGCTTGATTCGGAGCCTTCTCTACTTTAGCGACTGGAACAACATTCTCGGTTTTTTCAATAATTCCCTTGATAGCCGGAACAACATCGTTCTTCGGCTTGTCCTGATTTTCAGTTTGAGCATTGTTGGCTTTTTTACCCTGGCTTCGGGCTCGACCCTGATTTGGACCACCCCTGCTGTTGTTGCGGTTATTTCTGTTTCGGTTACGGCTGATTGCCCGGCTATTGCGGTTTCCTCCTCCTCCACCGCTAATAGCTCCCAACTGATTGATAAGATTTTTCGGAATAACCATGTTTGCACTTAGATTTGCTTGTGGATTCAACAACTTGTTCATCTCTTCAAAGACGGCGCTGCAAAGTTCGAGCGCATCCTTTGTTGTGTTTTCATCGATTCCGTCGAATTGCATGCCACGCGGACCACCACCACCTCGACGTCCATTTCTACCGCGATTACGATTAGGTCCGCCACCGCCGCCACCAGCTCCTGGCTTGCCACCAGCGCCGCCCGGCTTTTGGGCACGATCTCCCCTTATGCGACCGGGCTCCACATTTATTTTCTCGCCCTTAAATTCAGTGGCATTCAGGGCTTTGATTGCAGTTGCCGCCATTTCTCCGGTTTCCATGTGCACGAATCCACAGCGATTCATAACGTCGCACTCGGTGACGACGCCAAAGTCCTCAAAAAGATGACGCAGCTCTTCCGGCTTGCAGCCCGAGGGCAAACTTCCAACAAATATTTTCGTAGCCTACACAAGTTTCACAATTATTAATTTCGCTTTTTAGACACAACACTTCTTTCTACTTACCATTATGTGTTAAATTTATCGTGAAATAAAACGTTTTTTATGTATTTAAACTGATTAAGAAACAATTTTCACGGCTTGAATAAAATTTTCGAGGGCACAACGCAAAACCTGGGACTGTTGAAAAGAAAATGGCGGTTTAAGTGAAACTTTGCTTTGAAGCAGAAGTTACAAGTGATGCCAAGTCAAGCCGTAATTACGTGTGAGTCACTTTGTATGGATCATGTGTAAGAGAACTTCAATAAGAACTAATTCCTTAGATTTGTTTGTTTTGAAAATTTTTTTAGGAGTTTCTTTTATCCATCAAAATGATTTTGATAATATTTATGGCCAGTTATTTATATATTCTTTTGTAGCAAAGTTAATTTCATATTTAAATCTGGTAAGTCGGTCAACATTTCAGCTGAAAGACACAATAAAGAGGATGATGTTAAAGGGTTTTTCAATAAGAGCGCTACAAAAGTTTTTTTTAAATAAAACAAAAGCAGAAGTCCAAACGCTGAACCCAATTTTCGACGGTTTTCAAGCATAAATCGGCCGATAATGCTGCAATTTCACGTTCGATAATCGTACGAAGTTCTTCAATCGTCGCTGGCTTGTTGGCATAGACCTTAGACTTGACGTAGCCCCAAAGGTAATAGTCTAACGGCGTCAAATCGGACGACCGAGGCGGCCAAGCGACTGGACCATTTCGTGAGATAACACGTTCTCCAAACTTGGTTTCTAATAAATTGATTGTGACATTCGCTGTGTGACTTGTGGCGCCGTCCTGTTGGAACCACATGTCCTCCAAGTCCATATCATCTAATTGGGGCCAAAAATATTCGGTTATCATTGAACGATAGCGATCCCCATTCACAGTAACATGCTGGTCTTGATCATCACGGAAGAAGTACGGCCCCAATGACGCCGCCGGCCCATAAACCACACCAAATCGTAATTTTTTCGGGATGCAATGATGACTCATGGAGTACGTGTGGATTGCTGCCTGACCAATACCGCATATTTTGTTTATTGACGGAGCTATTCAGCCAGAAATGAGCTTCATCGCTGAAGATGATTTTTCGATGAAAATCCGAATCATTTTCAAGTTGTTGCTCAGCCCAATTCACGAACATACGACGCTTCTAGTGGTCAAGCGGCTTCAGTTCTTGCGTCAATTTAATCTTGTAAGGATGTAGGCCAAGATCTTTTCGCAAAATTCGCCACAACGACGTCACAGAGATGCCCAATGCTTGAGAACGACGTGTGAGAGACACATTTGGGCTTTCTGCAAATGAAGCCTCAGCGGCAACAATATTCTCGACCCTACGGGCACTTCTTTGTCTCACTGGCACGGGAACATTTTGTACTGTTCCTGTGGATTCAAATTTTTCCACTAGACGCTCAATTGTTGATCTGCTAGGACGATTATGACGACCATAAATTTGACGTAGCGCCCTTAACGTTGAGGCCAATGACTCCGAATTTCGGTAGTAAATTTTTATAATTTAGATTCGTTGTTGGCTCGTTTCCATTTCCATGATGAAATGGCAAACCTTACTGAAGATATATTTCAAAAGAGCGGTCAGATATATAGCGTCGTTTGCTGTTCCTGTCGCTCTACTTTTGTAGCGTCCCTGTTAAAATACCCTTTAGAAAAATTACAACCTTCTATCAGTGAAAATGCTGTTAAGGGTATTCGAAATCATTGGGCCCATCTTTCATCAGATCATTAATGAATCACTTCGTTTGGGAATTTTCCCTGACTGTTGGAAAGAAGCTACTGTAGTATTGTTGAGAACTTGGTTTCAATTCAATCGAAACAACAGAAGGCGTTTTTTGAATTTAATTAATTATTTATATTATTCCTCAGGGAGCGACTCAAAAACTTTGCTTTATTTTACCTCTCCTCGCTGTGTCGCTGCTACGATTTTCGTTGACAAGTACTTATCGAAAAAATAAAAAAATACTTATAAGCCTTATGATCGAAAGAATTTTTGTTTTTAAAAATAAGCCTATAAAAACTCACCCAGAAATTTTTAAAATAAAAATTAAATATCGGAATATCAGTCTGGATTTGAGAAATAATATAGTTGTAAGTCGCTATTAAGCCTGGTGGTCACAAAAAGGTTGTAAAGGTAAAAACTATGCCCAAACAAATCCTTATTCAAAAGCTAAAAAAATTTAGGGATAAAGGAGTGGAGCTGAATTGGTTTGCAAGTTAATATCAAACAGACAACAACGTACTCGACTGGAAGATTACATCTCAGAATCGTAGAAAATAGCACTAGGAGTATTCCAAAGGGCCGTTCTTAGAAACACTACTATTCTTCATATATAGTACATCAATGACATGAAGAAGGTTCTTCACTTTTCCGAAATCGGGCTGGCGGTGCTCTCATTTTTGTATCTGGAATTTCTTGGGATGAATGTATTGATGAAGTGAATGCAGATTTAAGAAATGTTTCGAATTACTTAAAAATGAATAATTTAAAACTTAAAAGTAGTTAAACTAAATCTATGATCATAAATGCAGAATCTAGCAAACATTTTATTTTTTATAGAGTTATGATTGAGCCAGTAAATGAAATTTAATATTTGAGTGTTAGTATCGCTAAAGTGTTGAAATTGGATAAACATTTAAAAAAAGAAGGCGCAGAAAATTGTTTTTTTAAAACGCATTATGCAAACCCATAAAACCCCATCTTGATTATTGCTCAACAATTTTATTTCTAAGACAAATCCGTTTAAAGAAAGACTGCAAAAACTACAAAATAAGGAAATGAGATACATTTTAATGTGCAATTTATTAACTCCTGTTAGAATAATGATCGACACTCTAAAATGGTTAACAATAAACCAAGGAACATTTATGAATTTACTTTTATTAACTTCACATGAGGAAGATCGTATCCAAAAGTTTTACATAAATCAACGTTTCGAGGAGATAAATGTACGTGTTTAACTAATGAACCAATAACTTCATTCAAATAATACGAGATTATCACGTCTTTGAAAAGTTCTAATCAATAACCAGGTTTTCAAATAACTTCGTTAAAAAAGTAGCTTCAAATATTTCTGACATTTTATGTCATATTAACAACAAAAGTATTATAAAAATCGTCTTCCCTGATGATTTAAAACAGGATGATATTAAAATTAACGGCCATCTCAGTTCCAGTAGAGTTATTTCCGTAGGAGTTCCTCAAGGTTCTGCGCTTGGGCCCGATCCTCTTTTTAATATTAATTAACTCGCTGTTTTTACAAAACTTCATAAGTGAAATTAAGCTTTTTTAGTGATGCTGCTCTTAATTTACCTTTAGTCATCAATCATGATCTTGAAATTTTAAGTCACTTAAGTTGTTTTAGTGACGAGCGTATTAAAGAAGTGATTAGTGAAACGATTTTGGGGACACCCAAAAGAAAAATTCTCCGATGGATAAAATGCCTGTCTACAAGGGGAGCGAATAGTAGAAAAGGTACAACTACCAACTATCCTACACGTACAAAGATATCCTGTTAGAAATGCTCTAATATAAAAGTAAATAACCAATTCAATTCAACCCGCCTCAAATCATTTTCCTTATCTTCCTCTGCAAAGTATTCAATGACCTATGAAACTATGAAAGAACTTATCACGACTGATGCTTCATAAGTACAAGGTTCATGTTTACAGGTGACTCATGTTATAAGAACATAAACAGCTTAATTGGACCACGTTGGCAACAAAAAAAAAGAGCGTCTTTTGGTCATTGTCTTCATATCAGTTTTTGCCTTTGGTTTTGCGTCCATGAGGTGAATCGATCATTCGCACAGTTGCTACTTGACCTCAAGGTCTTAATCGCATCCAAACTGATTACAAAGAAAACAAAGAACAAAAGTCTATAGAAGCAGTTTCAGTTTATAGGAAGCCCCAGCAATTAGCCTCGTCTGGGTCTCTACCCAAAGTCTAGTTTAATAACCGCGCTGTCGTTCATCATCGCTGAACTTCATCTCGAAGTGGATGATACTGATACGGTAATATAGGAGAGAAAGGGATACAGAGTCTTTTAGAGGCTTATGAAATCGAAATGCTGTGAGCTTGATAAATCGAAACAGTCTAGACTCATTAAGTGGGCCGTCAACTCATTTAAATCATACTTAGTGGTGATAAAAGAGTCGTCGAAGTTCAGCAAAGAGCCTGGAGCTTTCTTGATCGATTTGGATCTAGGTTATTGATTCTTTTGACTCGAAAGATACTGTTTGACTTGACATTAATGTTATAGTAAGATTTTTCTTTATTTTTATTTATATTGCTTCAGGTCTTGACACTATGATCGATCAGATCTGAGATCTGAGAAGAGTTGATCAAGGCCCCATCCAGCCACGAATTTGAATCTCAGAAGTTGTTACTCTACATCTCTGAAGCGTCTGTAAAGTTCGTTGAATGGCGGCCGAGATCATTTGATCCTTTGGCACTGGTTAATAAACAAAGTAAGCTGACTGTTGTCCTGGCTGCTGTTGTCGAGAATTATAGGTCCGCTCCCTGCACTGTAAGTTCTTCATATGTCGTTTCCGGATATTTTTTTAAGTTAGTTTTTGCCGCCACATCTTGATGAGTTCGGATTTTATTCGTATTAATGTAAAACTCTTGCCGACAATATTTCCTCTAATAATCATATGCATAGCCAGCAGGATGGCTGTGATTTAACAGTCTGAAAGATGCTTAGTACTTATCCATCCTGAAGGAACCATTGGCCAATTTTTGTTTGCATAATTAATCCGTCGTTGTAGAAGGCTTTTGTTTTTTTGGTTGTTTATTTAGAGTTTTAAAAATATACTTTCGATAACAATGTTTCAAACCTCTAAAAGAGTGTTCCTATTTTTCATTCTATGTTTGAATACCAGAAAGTTGAGAGCGAGTCTTTGTTTTATATTCATACATTTGAGTGTTCCGAGCATAAAGTTAATTGGTGTGTACCGGTTGCAGCGAATGATGATTTGGATTGCTCTTTATTGCAATTTTTGTAATATGACTACCATTATTGCAGACAACTTGATATCTTTTACTCTGAGGTGAATTTTGACCATGACAGCTGTCACGTCAGAAACTTCATGTCTTATTATTTCAGTCTAGGTTATTGGTCATTAGTGAAAACACACAAGTTTTTGTAAAGCCGTAAAATGTCTACACTCGTGCCATCAAAACAACATTTGCGGGAAGTTTTAATATGCTTAATTCATTTAAAGAAAAAAGCAACCGAAGCGCATAAAATTGCTTACCTAAGCTTACCCGGGCGTAAGTGTGTGTCAGCGGTGGTTCAAGCGGTTCAAAGATGGTGATTTCGACACCGAAGACAAAGAACGCCCCGGCCAGGTGAAAAAGTTTGAAGACCATGAATTGGAGGCATTGCTCGATCAAGATCCGTCACAAACGCAAGAAGAACTTGCAAAATCGCTTGGCGTCGCTCAGTAAACCATTTCCGATCGTTTGAAAGCAATGGGAATGATCCGAAAGGTAGGACATTGGGTGCCGTATGAATTGAAGCCATGAGACGTCGAACGCCGATTTTGCATGTCCGAAATGCTGCTTGAACGCCACCAAAAGAAGTCTTTTTTGCATCGAATCGTCACTGGTGATGAAAAATGGGTACATTACGATAATCCAAAACATCGGGCAACGTATGGATACCCCGGACATGCCTCAACATCGACGGCCGTTCAGAATATTCATGGCCTGAAGGTTTTGCTGTGCATTTGGTGGGGCCAGAAGGGTGTTGTGTATTATGAGCAGCTAAAACCGAATGAAACAATCACAGGCGAGGTCTACCAACGAAAATTGATGCGTTTGAGCCGAGCACTGAAGTAAAAACGGCCGGAAACGGTCGCAAGACACGCTCAAGTTATTTTGCAACATGACAATGCTCGGCCACATGTTGCAAATGTCGTCAAAACTTACCTTGAAACACCCAAAGGGGATGTCCTACCCCATCCGCTGTATCGTCCAGACCTTGCGCCATCCGATTACTATATCTTCCGATCGATGCAACATGGCCTGGCTGACCAGCACTTCCGTCATTTCGATGATGTCAAAAATGGATCGATTCGTGGATTGCGGGCAAACTGGTCGAATTTTTCAGAAGGGGTATCCATGAATTGCAAGAAAAATAGGAAAAATGTGTTTCTAGCGATGGGCAATACTTTGAATATTGAATTTATATCTATTTTTCCTCAATAAAGCATTGATTTTTGAAAAAAAAAACGACATTTTCAACCGGTAGTCCTATTAGATCTTCTTGTTCACCCTGGCGACACATAAAAAGCATGGTACAGCGATATTCAAAATGTGGCTATACTTTTATTATAAATATTTATCAGCATTAATATCGAAACTTTATTTCATATTCGCCTCAGGAATCTGATTATTTTTCACACTTTTTTTCACACATAAAATTCAATAATTATTATATGTCAATAATTACTCATAGGTATTTTCGGTCTACCATTTCAATATTACGACCTTCGATCTGGATGTTTAAATTTAGAAGTCTTGTAACCATGGCTGTCGTTTTGCTTATATTTTGTTTTAATTTGTTTTGTGCTAGGCAATTTTCTATTTGTCCTAAGTTCTCTTGTTGTTTTGACTAACACACCTTACTTTTTCTTCTTGTAAAATACATTTACGTATCGTCGTTTAAGTACACGTTTTATTTCGTTTTTGTACACCAAAAAGAGAATTGTACCAAGAACTGATCCCTGAGGTACTCCTTAGCTTACATCTCCGGATTCTAAAAATTTACTACCAAACTTTTCTCTTTGTTTTTTATCCTTTAAGCAGCTTTTAAACCATTGAACCTCGTTATTGTGTATTCCATATTTTTCCAATTTTTTCATTAGCTTACTCCTGTTTTTTTTTTTTTTTTTTCAAAGCATTTTTATTTAATTCATTAATTTTTCTTACTTGCTAGTCAAAAACTCTTAAAGCTAACTTAATTTAATCTAAGCCTAAAAAGTTAAATATATAAAATATATAAATATATTTATATTAACATAAAATCTTAACCTAACTAAAATCAACATTAAAACTACTTACACTACCTTAAACATATGTAAGCCAGCCAAGGCTAACAAGACATGCTTCCAATTTGCCTGAAGGGCACTCAAGTTGAATACTACAAAACGACTGAGTTTTACGGGACATCCATAGGCAAGGACAGGCCGAATAAGGGCCGTGTAGCAGATCACCTTTACCTTGGCAACGAGTTGACTGCTGTGAAACAGTCTCTTTGTCAAGGCAAAAGCCGCTTTGGCTCGGGCTAGAGCAGTATCTATATGATTGTTAAAATATAGATACTGATCCAGCCAGATCCAAAGGTATCTGACAACACTTCGATTCGCCAATGGCTGCCCGTTCTGTCCAACGATTGCGAACATTCGCCACTTCTTTCTAGTATTTCTAGAAGCCCTAGACAACGGAGTACTGAACAGAATGGTCTCGCACTTTTGGAAATTGATCTTCAACTTCCAATCATCGCAATATTCCTGAATCTTTTCGAAGTCACGTTGCAAAAGGCTAACGATGACCTCGATCTTCGAACTTGATCTTTACGCGATCAAGTCATCTGCGTATGCTAAAGAGTAGCGGAGAGATCCTACAAGATCACTACACCCTGTTGTAGACCGTTGTTAATTTCAAAAGTTCCAGCAGACGTTACACTGCCATTTTTCACAATAAACTGTCTACTGGTGAGCATATTAAAGAGTATGTATAGCAGTGGTTTGCTTATGCCCAAGTCCGCCAACTTGTAAAAGAGCCCCTGCAACCATACGGTGTCAAAGGCCAAGTCAATCAGCAAGGCACCCGTGCATTGTTTCTTACCTTTGTTCCATTGGATATCTGATACCAGTTTAGACGCGGCGTGTATGCAATCATGCCCCGCTCTGAAACCGAATTGGTTATGCGGAATAATATTTTTGTCCCCAACCCACTCAATCGGGGCTCTATTGATCACTTTTTCAAATACTTTACTGATGTTAGGAAGTAAACTTATCGACCGGAGATTTGACGGATTGGATGTGTCTTTGTTCCGTTTAGGAATGGGTTGCACTACCGCTGTCTTCCAATGAGCTGGATAATGTGCATTATTCAGCAAATTATTAAACAGGATAGTGTAAATGTTTACCGCTTCTAGAGGAAGGTGTTTAAGAACAATGTTTGGTATTTCGTCGATTCCCACAGATTTCTTACTTCTCAGTGAACCGAAGATAACCAGGAGATCTTCCTTTGAAATATACGGAGGATAAACCCCTTCATTGGTGATGACATCATTTGCCACCTTACTCCTGTCTACTGTTTTGAATGGCCGTTTAAAGTCTAAACTGCAATTATTCCTTTCCCTTCTTCGATTTCTTGTTTCCATTTCATTATCAGCCAATTCAATGTTGTTTCACAGAAATGATCTTTTCTGCTAAAACCGATAGAAGTTCATTGCATTCCAAATAATTTGCTAGTTGCTTGCTGACTACCCTTTCCAAAATTTTTCGAAGACTGGCGGGTTATTCACAGGTCTATATTCGTCACATTTAACCGTCCCAGCTATTTTTGGTACTGGAACCATTGTTGCCTCTTTCTTGAATAATTTATACCAGCTCTTGCTTTTGATATGCAAGTGATTTAGTATAATATCCGTATTCATGAACAAAGCATCCCTCTTTTTATTAATTTTTTTACATTAATTTTGTATGCCTGTTTCTTAATCTTGTGTACTCGGGCGTTATGAATTTTCTTATTGTTATCCGAAAATATTCCGTGGTTCTTCATCATATTAGAGGCATTCAACAGTGACAGGATAGTCGCGTGCCTTAGGTTTGTTGTGCTTCTTAGCGGAGCTACAAATATCAAGCTATTTGGTCACTCTTTCAAGTTTGAGCATCCCTATTGTTAATGACCATTTGGACTCTCTATTGCATTTTTAATTATTTCAGCGAGAACTTCGGACAATAAGCTCTCGCATTCCAGTCCCAATTCAGTTTTTTTTTTACAGTTTTGCTGATCACGGTTCAGTATCGCTCACCAGTCATAGTAACCGTGTTTCCCATAGTTTACTCGAAAAAAGTGGGAGAGAGACATCACCCACCACGAAGTGACTTCGAGATGATTTGAAGGCTTTTTGCGAATGATACGTGGATTTTGAGTAACGCAAATGCGTTCATCGCTAATTGTGAATTTCGACCGCAAATACGTCGCGTCCATCGTTGAGATTTAGGAGAGTGTGAGCATTGTTGAGACCCGATTGACGGACTACAGTCAGTAGCTGTAAGGGATCATTTTCAACTCATTCATTAAAATGCATAGAAGGACGCAAAATGTCCCCAATATTGATATTCTCATCGAAACGGGTATGACGACGGGCGAGGAGGTCTTAGTGTCAAAAAATGTTGCCAAGTAGTCCGGAAAATGTAACATTTATGTACGTGATTTGACCCTCAAAAGAGCAAAAAAAAACGGCCAAGTGAGAATTTGGCTTTCATACGAAGGGTTATGCACCTTCCTTCAGTATGCAATACATATTATTCTCTTGTATGGGGACCCCCCTTTTATTTAGAACTGCATGCCATTTTAATTTTTTGTTGTTATAGCGGCCATAGAAGTATCCTTTTTGTGACAGACGGACGGAAGGGCAGCGGAGGCTCATACTCTTCCCATTTTAAGTTTCCTTATGAGTGTTCGGTTAGCATTCTTTCGGAAAGGAACCCTCATAAGGAAACTTAGAATGGGAAGCGAGAGGGATCGACGGCTTACAGACCCTGAACTCCAAATCGTATATCAAGCAGCTAGATAGGGGGAAAGAGAACCCGGCTCTGATATCAACCGTCTGGTGGAAATTCTGGAATTGTTGAATTTTTCGGCGTTCTGCTGAAGGAAAATGCTACGTAGCTGTGTGTTGCCTATGGTACTTTAAATGAAGCAGGGATGTTTCTTATCGATCAGTGTTGAAGAACTTATGTGTTGAGATGGAGCGAAAGAAGAACATACCTTGCCATCGGGATTGCGATTTATAGGCCCTCGATTCAGGAAAGTATATCTGGAGATAAAAAAAAATTAAGACTAGAAAATTAAAAAGCTTGCCTTATCGTCTAACCTCAATCCAGTGGAGCTGATTCCAGACGAACTTGGCAGAGATGTTCGAATACAATGCAAGATATCGAAAAATAATTTTTCGGCGATATTTGAAGAAGTTGATGCAGCGATTTTTTCATAATTGGTGTTATTACGAAATGGAATATTGGATTATGAATTTCGTCTAATTCTAATCTTTTTATTTCCTCGGTTCACTTAAATTTGGCTTTATATACATAATTTTGATGCAGCCAAATTCAATTAGCATTGATTATTAAAATAAAAAGCCAAAAGTTTCATATGAACTGCGAATGACTATGTTGAGGCCACAATTTTTACGACTGATTAACGCGATATTTACCTGTGTGTGTGTAAAACTTAACAAACAAGACAATATAAAACAAAGAAAATTACAAACCACAAAGAAGACCACAACTAGACAAAGAACGAACAAAAGCCCATGGGGGAGAAAAATCTTAAGGCGGTCGGAGAATCCGGGGATAGTGGAAAATATATTTTTTGAGTGCATTTTTCTTTACTTTTTTTTTAGTTTTTGGTTTTCCTTTTTTTGAATAATTTTTGTGAATTTTTGAAGTATAACAAAAGTAGTTTAATAGTTTTTTTTGAACTTTTATATTTTTTTGTAGATTTAGCTTTAAAGCATTCCTGTAAAAGAATTCCTGTCCAATTCGTAGACTAGGAAATTCCTCACAGGACAACGACCAGAACGCGGAAACGTACGCTCAACTCCTGAACTGTGTCCGCACACACCTACTCCTGTACATGTGAAGAGGTACCTATTTTTCCAAAGAACTTGCCCGTAATTTTTCTCAATTACCGACTAAAATTAAGGCCTAACAAAGCGAGGTAAGAGCAAACTAATGAATGTCAGAAGGGTAATAAAGAAAGAAAAACTTGTAATACGTAGCATAAAAAAAAGTTATCAACACAATGGTGAAAATAAAGCAAATCCCCGTAAATAATGGTGAATGGCTTAATAGTGAACTTAGACAAGCCAAATTGATCAAAATCAACTTGTATAAAAAATCTGGCCTATGCAATTCTCCACATCTCTGGTCAAACTACCGCCAGCATAGGAACCAATTCAAAAAAAAATTTTGACATAGCTAAGTCAACTTTTATAAAAAGACAAATAGATTGTGCGTCAAATCAAAAAGATATGTGGAACAAATTCAAAACAAGATACCATTACTAAAGTGGTCAAATATAAACTAGCGTTTATCTGTTCTGACAATGTTATTTGTCTTCAAAAACTTTGTGACCACGCACATGCTGAAGATAATGCATTTTGCTTATTAAGGAATTCTAGAGATCTTAGAATTGATAGAGCACGAACTACGAGCGGACCGCGAACCATTTTTTACATGGGCTTTGTAGAATTTAATAACTTACCATCCGATATCGAATATTTACCCAATATTATTGAATTTAAAGAAAATTTACAAACATAAGATAAAACCATATTTGAAAACCAACAATGCTTCACTCGTCCAAACAAAAATGAAATCAATGTAAATTGTACATTTTTGTATCGGGTTTTTCAATAAGAGCACTACAAAAGTTTTTTTTAAAAAAAAAACGCTTTTGATGTTTGATGCCATTATGTATGGAACTCGATTTGTTTTGTATGGCCACTACGGGCACGCTTGCAGAAGTCCAGACTCTGAACCCAATTTTCGACGGTTTTCAAGCATAAATCAGCCGATACTGCTGCAATTTCACGTTCGATATTCGTACGAAGATCATCAATCGTCGCTGGCTTGTTGGCATAGACCATAGACTTGACGTAGCCCCACAGGAAATAGTCTAAGGGCGTCAAATCGCCTTGGCGTGGCAAATCGTGGCTTGTGGCGCCGTCCAGTTGGAACCACATGTCCTTCAAGTCCATATCATCTAATTGGGGCCAAAAATATTCGGTTATCATTGAAGGGTTGCGATCCCCATTCACAGTAACGTGCTGGTCTTGATCATCACGCAAGAAGTACGGCCCAATGACGCCGCCGGCCCATAAACCACACCAAACCGTAATTTTTTCGGGATGCAATGATGACTCATGGAGTACGTGTGGATTGCTGCCTGACCATTCAGCCAGAAATGAACCTCATCGCTGAAGGTGATTTTTCGATGAAAATCCGAATCATTTTCAAGTTGTTGCTCAGCCTAATTCAGGAACAAACGACGCTTCTGGTGGTTAAGCTGCTTCAGTTCTTGCGTCAATTTAATCTTGTTAGGATGTAGGCCAAGATCTTTTAGCAAAATTAGCCACAATCACGTAACATACATGCCCAACGCTTGAGAACGAAGTGTGAGAGACACATTTGGGCTTTCTGCAACTGAAGTCTCAGCGGCAGCAATATTTTCGACACTTCGGGCACTTCTTTGTCTCACTGGCACGGGAACATTTTGTACTGTACCTGTGGATTGAAATTTGTCCACTAAACGCTCAATTGTTGATCTGCTAGGACGATTATGACGACCATAAATTGGACGTAGCACTCTTAACGTTGAGGCCACTGACTCCGAATTTCGGTAGTAAATTTCGACTTGTTGTTGGCTCTTATATCTTTCCATCATGAAATGGCAAACCCTACTGAAGAAAAATGTCAAAAGAGAGGCAAGAAATATGGCGTCGTTTGCTGTCCCTGTCGCTCTACTTTTGTAGCGTCCCTGTTGAAAAACCCGTTCTGTAAAAATTAGCGTAGTAAAGCTAAATAAAGTATATTCAATTCAATTCAAAAAAGAAATTTGAAAACAAACCATGCTTGAAGCAAGTGCAAAACGAGCTCTGATTGAATTTCCCGGGAGAACATGTCGCTTGGAGCAGTTTTTGCATAAAAAAAATAATCTTGACGGTCTCTATGACTTTATCTTTTATTAGAAAAATTAAAGAAGAACGGGGCTAATGTAATCAAGAAATCAGGTGTTTTGGTGTGGGGAGCTATAACCTTTTATGGCTCAAATGAATTGTAGTATCTTTGCTTAAAAATGATTGGCCCCATCCTTAGTTCCGCAGTTGCCAGAGGAGGGAATCACATACATAACGTATAACTTTTGTCATAGCCGCCGAAGTCACAGGACAACCATGTCCACATGGAGAAGTTTATTAAAGCGGGAGACAATTTGAAGTTATTCGTCACAATGCCTGTGACGAGATTTAGCTTATCTATTTTTAACAACTTTTGGGCTCAATTTTAAACCGTTTTATAGAGGCTATGTCGAAAAATCGCGAGGCATTATCATTATAACTTAACAAATACATAATAAATTAATGTTTAAAGTCGGCAAATGTTAACAGTTCTAAAATTTTTAAAGGTTCTATTCCTCAAAAGGAGAAACCAAAATAGGATCACTTTGATGTCCGTTTATCTGTCACCACCTTATTTTTCAGGAAAGCGTGGATGTATGAAGTTGAATTCAATACTTAATACCAATGACTGCGGTTCCTTAAATTTGTAAGAATTCTTTATCGATGCAGTGAAAAGATATGTCAAACAAAAGCTGGAACACTCTTCAAGACTCGATTTCCGTGATTTCCACACGAACTATTTATTACCTACAAGTTTGTACGGAACCTTCGTTGCGCGAGTCCGACTTCAATTGGCCGGTTTTTTGTAAGATTTTTTAAGTGCCCTCTTTTTTTAATAGTTCTTGCTATAGTGGACTTTCCTAACCAAACATTAAATTTTATGCCCTTTTATAAATGTTACCAGGTATAAGAAACTAATAGGTTTATATGTATTGTAGGTGCAATACGAAAATTGGTTCCAAAAATGATCACCTCATACTTGTGGTTCGCAGTGTATTTTAACATAAGTTTTTTAACTCAACGACAAGAGACAAATTTAACATATGATCAAAAAAATGGCACGTATTAATGTTCCAGAATTTTCAAAACATTTTGTCTAGGAAAATCTGATTATTATCGAACGCCAATCAATGTTTTGTGTAATCCTAAGAATGAGCAATCACTTAATCGCCTCAAGTACTTTGAGTATCTTAAAGCGTAGATAGGGTTTAATGTTCATTTATAAATGTATTCAACCCATACTATTATCAGAGGCTTAAAAGTCCACTAGGTAGGTCGTAGTAGATAATGGCTCTCGTCGAGCTCTTATCACCACACAACATAGCTTAACTTAAAGGTCAAGACTTGCATTCGTCGCGGAGATTTGCCGGCAATAATACGGATAGACAACGTTCCGAGTTCACTTGAGATTTTATTAAAGGAAATACTTTGCGGCGATTTGCTTCAGTTTTTATTGTGAGTTTTTTCGAAACGGTTGCAGTCTGATTTTTATTCTCCGCCTGATATTTTGAGAATTTATTTTCTAAGTTGATTGTTAGTAGAAACTATATATACATAAATGATTGTTGTTAATTTACTATTTACAAATTTATTGTTCTTTTAATATGGGTTAGTAAGAATATATTCATTAATACTATAAATTTTTGTGTAATCTTTCATAATAAGAAACCCTAAATTTTGACAAAAAAAAAACACTTCAAAGTGAAGCGTGGAAAATAACTTAAAATAGAGCCATCTTGATAGTTAAATTATGTGACCCATTTTGTGCAGTAAAAAAAAATATGGGAAATCTTGAATATTTTGGACCTGATAGCATCGGACTACATTTTTTGAACTTTCGACTGTTTACTGTCGAAACAGAAGATATGTGTTTTTTTTTTTTATAAATATAATCTTTAAAGTGATTTTTTTTACTGACCTGCAACTTGTGTTAAAATTTAAGTCGCATTGACTTCCGGTTGATATGATTTTTTTTAAGTTTGAAGTTTGGTCGTGTCTTTTGTCGGGACCTTGCCAACATATTGCACCTTAAAATTATGTCACACGTTTCCGCAATATTTTAATATTTATTTTTCAAATGGAGTTTGTTAAACTTTGATTATTAATGTTAAATTATTTATATTTGTGTTTATAATTGAGAGAGGTGATAAGTGTTTTGGCTTTTTGTCAAAAAAAATATATTTGCAGAGATAACTTTTGAACTTGAACTCTTGTGTTAGATTTTTAAATTTTCCTAAACTATCGTTCTAAGTGATTCCGCCCCATTAGTGATAATTTTTTTTCTTATTTTGTAATTTTTTTTAATATTTATATAGGATGGACCATCTGTTGATCCTTTTGTGCCTCATATGATATTTTGACACTGACAATCCTACTGCCTTTAACATTTAAATAGAATTTTAAAGTTATATTTTCGTATCTCCACTTATGTAGATTAGTTTAGGCTTGAAATGCGTTGAAAAATGCTTCAAAGTTACCTCCAAAGTTGATGCTGTGTTGCCGAAAGGGTGCGAATTTCGAAAATAAATTTCGCGGGAAAAAATGGCACCAACAACAGCAAGTTTGTGAAAGAAATTCGTAAGTTCATGCTGGTCGCTCAAGATTAATTCCATTGTTAACGAAAGTGTGCCCGAGAGCCTTAACGGCCCAAAGGTCTCAGCAATTGCACATTCGTTTCACTAGTCTTAGAAGAATTTCGCATAAAGATTTGCGGATCGGTCCTATTGACTCAGGACGCGTTGACAAGTGTAAGATTTTTTGTTAAGACATTAGAGCACCTCGAAGTGCACAAAAAAGCATATTTTTTTTTTTAGAAAAGGCCCATTTTCATCTCAGGAAAAACTAAAGCATCCTGATCTGTTTGGTGCAGTGTTTTTAGCGGCGGCGCTTAGGTGGATAAGTTCCTTTCAAGTCTTAAAGTCAAAGACTTATAAAAATACACTTGTAAGCAGATTCAAATAGTTCTGAAGAAAGAAAACACTGACTAATGCACCTTCTGAAACTCACTTGAAAAAGGGTCAAAAGGAACGTATAAAATCCGTTGGGCAGCAGGACGTATCCTCCCTGTTTATCAAGCATTTAAAAAGGGCCCTCCACCAATAAAATCGCTCTCCAAATATTACCTCCCTATTTGCAATTTGGAAAAAAAAATCCTGCATGTGGACGATCTCGTTGATTTTTTTATCACAAAAAGGTGACATTTGAGGGCAAAATTTTATTCTCAAACATTTAAGCTGACGGAAATTCTTGCAACAAATAAAAAGCGCCTAAACGAATGACGCGTGCAATATTTGAGAAGAACATGTAAAGAAAAAATGTATTCCTGACCATCAATTTGACTTTAGACCCAAGTATTCAATGTTTAACCGGGCTTAATTTATAATTTAAGAAATCCAAAAATGTTATACTTGAAGTCTCTCATCTTTTGATGAAGTATGGAATGAAGGTTTACACAGAAGACACTTCTGTGCGAAATACAGGAACGATAATTCGATTTTAGAGCAAGAAATAATGTGAAATGTGCCTGCTTCGCTGATTCAAAAGAAGCTCTTTACACGGTGTGGCGCTCTACCTACTCTTTTATATGCTCCAAAAGAAGACATAATTGTTTGTTTTGACATTCAAAGCAGTCTGCAAAAGGGTATGACTAACTAGACGCTTCTATTCAAGATCTATCTCCTCGGCTATTTTCACTACGCTATCGCGCACACCACAGCTTGTTTTAAACAGCTTTAAGAAACAGCAGACATACGTTTTTGATAATTATTTCAACCTGATACCTCAACGTGTTCCTGAGGAAATGCTGATGACAGACAGACGGATTACAAAGTGATCCTATAATGGTTCCGTTTTTTCTTTTGAACAACGGAACCTTAAAAAACAGACTTATAGCAGCTATAAAGCTATCCTGTCCTTGCATATGAATATTTTGTTTGGAAATAGAAAAGAGTTACGTTTTTAGAAGAAGCTTGTTTTCAGATATAATGATCCTTTACAAGGAGTCCAACCAAATAAGAATGAATTTTTTTCTGATAGCTTTATTTACGACTTCTTGTCGTCGCAATGCTGTTGAATTATTTCAGATTGCTAAAGGCTTACAGTGACCTCAATCTTTGGAGCTGATCGGACCGTGATCACTTCATCTGCGCGTGTCATAGCTTGCTGAAGAGATCTTTCAAAATCGCTTGTAAAAATAGCGAATAGCAGTCCATCACACCTATTCAAGAATTCGCAGTGGACTGCATATTGGTGTGGTTATGATGTGCTTTTGCCCAACTCTTCTACGTTATAAAAAAGCTGATTCAGTATTATCGGCCATAACATAGTCAACAAGGTGTTTTGCTCTGTTGTTATTTCTTACACTAAATCCATTGGAATTGGTTATCCCGAATTATATTTTTGTCGTCAACTATCAAAACCTACAACCTGATAATATTGCAAAAATTAAAATTAAAAATAAGACTGCTCCGAAAAATATTTGAGAATTTTTAAAACTTGGAGCTCTCGATGTTCTTATTTATTTGATCAGGCAATGATGAACATAAGTTTCCTATTTGTGGGTATGAAACGCGCACTTAACCGCAGCTTTCGTAGACAATCATATATTTGCTCTTCAATATGGTTAATTTGATCACTGCAGACAGTATTTCTGAGAGAGATCTTCTTTAAGACCAAGACGCCTTGACATTCAAACTTATACGTCATCTGCATAAAGGTCTAAATTTACGTTGCTACAGACATAGACAATGTCATTTATAAAAATGCAAAATATTATGGGCCAAGCATTTAACCCTGAGGCATTTCTTCAAACAAAAATTTAATTTCTAAACATTTTTTAAGAGCTTGCTGAGACCGATATTTTCAGTAGCTTGCTATAACCTCACTTCGCCGCCTTCTAAGCCCATAATAAAAGCGAAGCCTTTAAAAAAATCCAGAAGGCATAATAGAGTAAGGTCGGCTGTAGGTCAGCTATGGTGGGGCCCGAAACCAGATTGAAATTGGGTCGGAAGAGAATTCTGTTCTAGATGACCCAGCAATCTGCTTAGCAAGTGTCTTCTCCAACGCCTTTGACATGGTTGGTAAAATTCTGTAAGAAGTGAAAAAGGTCGTTGAAGTAATGAAGTAATTAATTATATTTAAGTGCGCTTAAAATATAGGGTAAAATAATTTAATAAATCGTATTGGAATACAATCTACACTAATAGCATTTCGACTGTAGCTATACTTTTAAGCACATCGCTTTCACAAAGAATCTCAAAGTCCTTTTATAAATCTCTGCAAAGTTTTGGCACTTCTTTTTTGATTGGATAGAAATGTGCTATTGAGGATGTAAGGATCGATTTCTCATGCCGTTTTTTTTTCTGTGTAACCAACACCAATACGTTTCAAGTTGCTTCAAAGTTTTTTTGATGAGAGAGGCGTACCAAAGTTGGAAGTTTTTACTAGTATATGCATATCTTCGGCTCCTGTAGGAGGGTATCTTAGAATAATACAGGGTTTTCCAATAAGGACTTGCCAACTTAAACGCAAACCATTTGACATATTTCAAAAACTTTATTCTCGACTTGAAGTACAATAAAAACATTTATGAATGAAACTCCACTTCATTCTTGGACCCAATTTTCGATGACTCGGCCACACATTTCAGCCGAAACGGTGGCTATTTCGCGTTCTGAGCTTGTTGGGATGAACCAATGACTAAACGTAGCCCTAAAAAAAATAATCTAGAAGCGTTAAAACGCACGATAACACGCTCATCAAACTTACTCTTCAATAAATGGATTGTAAGGCTTGCTACGTGCTGTAACATTCACAGTAACGTGACGATCGTTATCGTCGACGAAAAATTATGGCCCAATAGCACCGCCGGCATGCAAACCGCAGCAAACAGTTTTTTTTTGTGGATGTGGATGGTGGTGTTTCATGAAGCAAATGTGGATTTTCACCCGACCAATAACGCATATTGAGCCAAAAATGAGCTTCGTCACTGAAGATGATTTTGCGAAGAAATTCATCATCTTGGCGCATCTTCTCCAGAGCCCAATCAGAGAACGTACGTCGCTTCAAGTGGTCCATCGGCTTGATCTTGAATTGGTGTAAACCAAGATACTTATGCAAAATAGGCCTTAATGTGGTCTGAGCGATGTCCAATTCTTGAGAACGCTGTGGAATTGACTGATTTGGATCGTTTAGACTAAAAAGTTTGCACTTAACTTGTGATTGCCTGTCTTCTAGACTACTAGAGAATAACGACCGAAAATTGGAGTTAACGCTCTTAAAGTTGCAGTCACCGACTCCGAATTTCGTTAGAAAATTTTTATATTTTGCAGACGTTGCTGGTTCGTGTACTTTACCATGATGAAAATGTTGAGTTTACTGAATAAATTGACAATGACAGTTCGATGATTAGTGAAAGGATGCGTTCACAAATTAAATTCAAATTTTCGAAGTCCCTATTGAGGACAGATTCCCACAGATTTCTTATTTCTAACCCAACCAAAGTTGTGGATTTTCCAAGATGTGGTTCGGGCGAGTGCTAATATTCTAGTTGAAAAATTACACCATTGACTTCGGCTGAGGATCTCCCACAATCAACAATTTTCGACTTCATATGCCACGCTTATGTATCCTGTCTTACTCCAAAAACTTTACTTTCAAAGTTTTTTTGAATTAAGCTGGAGGCTTTGAATCACAGGCTTCAATTTATCTACCTAAGAATTTCCATATGTTTCAACTGAAGCCATCTGTACAAAATCGAAAAATCATAATATTATCAGTAATCCGATATGTATTATTGTTCTATCCATTGTTTAATGATTTGGTTGATTTCTTTAAGGTTAAACCTAAGCTCCTTGTTCAGTAGATCCGTATTGGACACTGGTGGTCATGGTGAGCTAGAGGCTAGAGTGCTTGAGTATGAATGATGTCCTTCTTGTTCTCTTTAAAATTGTAATAGTGCATTTGGACATAATCCGTCAACGCAAATGTATGAAGGCGGTTTTTTATTCGTTTGAATGGCCTGTCAATTGCAACCATCAAAAAGTAATAGACTTAGGTAGGATGCATGTCCCTCATCTGTTGTAAGATGGGCTATCCACTGTCTTCTAATCGAGGCTTCCCTTATTATTCGGTACATAATTTTAACCAATTTCTATGGTTAGCAAAGATGTAAGTTTCCGACCATGCGGAAATAATTCACCTGGTATTTTTTTTTCTAATTTACTAGCTCTCAAGGGATTATAACCACCCTTATAATGACTTAGCACAAAACGAGCAAAAGGATTAGAGGAATATATGAAAGATTTTTGTAGTGGTTTGAAAGTCTAGTGTATGTAAGATTCGATTGTTCCATTGGTGAAAGTCGATCATCATCATCATCTTTTATTAACATAAGTATAATTTAAATTACATGGTAATGTTTAAATGAAATTAAAGAGCCTAGCTGCGGATATTATTGGCTCTACGGTATAATAATAGAATAAATATATATACTGTGTCCAAAAAATAAGGTGGCGCGCGTCGAAGGATTTGGAAATTTTTCTTTCTTTTTAGGTTGGTAGTACTGTCAGTGACATCTATGTGAAATTTCATGTCAAAATATATTCATAGTGTTTGAGATACGCATCGTTTTGTGAGCTGCTAAAAGTGAGTTTTTCGTTTTTTGCAATGTCGAAATTTATTGAGCAAAGAATTTGCATTAAATTTTGTTTGCGGAATCAATTTTCTGCTGCGGATACGTTGAGGATGGTGCAGAAAGCCTTTGATGATGAGGCTATGTCTAAAAAAAATGTGTACAAGTGGTATAGTGATTTCCAAGCCGGCCGTGAACGTGTCGAAGACGAAGAGCGTTCTGGGCGACCATCAACCTCAACCGATGAAGCTCACAGCTCACGTCCAACAAATCAAAGATTTGGTGTTGAAAAACCATCGATTAACGATTAGAGACCTTGCTGATGAAGTTGGCTTATCGAAAGGCTCAGTCAATACCATTTTGAAGGATGCTTTGGGCCTCAAGCGCGTCAAATCTCGACTGGTACCGAAAACATTGAATTTTTTTGGAAAAAAGGCGTCGCGTTGAAGTGTGTGAAACAATGCTTTCCGACTACCAGAATGTCATGAAACGCATTATAACTGGCGATGAGACTTGGATCTATGCTTACGACCCCGAAACAACCGATCAATCGAGCGAATATCGTGCCAAAGGAGAGCCGAGACCTAAAAAACCGCGCCAAAGTCGCTCAAAAATCAAGGTCATGTTGACTGTTTTCTTCGATTATCGTGGTGTTGTGCTTTATGAATTCCTTCCAACCGGCCAAACAGTCAACAAGGAATATTATTTGAACATTATGCGTCGTTTGCGTAACGCTATCCGCCTAAAAAGGCCGGAATTGTGGAAAGACAATTCTTGGTTTTTACACCACGATAATGCACCATCCCATACCGCACTCGTAATTCGTGATCATTTCGCCAAAAACTCAACCCATATCGTTCCGCAACCACCGTATTCACCTGATCTGGCGCCGTGCGACTTCTGGCTGTTCAACAAGCTCAAAAGACCGCTCCGGGGACACCGTTTTGATACGATAGAGGAGATTCAAGCCGCAGCGAAGACGGAACTGAAGGCCATCCCGGAAAGTGACTACAACCAGTGTTTGAAAGATTGGAAAATCCGTTGGCATAAGTGCATTGCATCGGGAGGGGATTACTTTGAAGGGGATGAAATTGATTTGGAAGAATAAATAAAGAATTTTCAAAATAAATACAATGTCACCTTATTTTTTGGACACAGAGTAGATATTAAATTTGAATACTGGTGCTTTTCTGGCTAAGCTCGCCGCATGGTCGGCCCGCTCATTACCCTGAATGCAAGCATGTCCTGGTGTCCACATTAATTTAATTTTGTTTCGGGATTTGATGAGATGTTTTCTAATGTCGGCGATAAGCTCCGAGTTGTTGTTCGAGTTGTAAATCGCTTTGAGAACACTGATACTGTCGGAGCATATAATGTGTTTTTCCCGTTGGTTCAATACTATCTTTGTGGCTTGTAAAATTGCGAATGCTTCTGCTGTAAATATTGATGAAAACTCCGGTAGGGTTCCAACGCTTAATATGAAACCATCCTCGCGCGTGACTGCGAACGAGGTGATATCGTCAGTTTTTGATCCATCAGTGAAAATAAGTTTCCATCCTTTCGATTTAAGCTCAGAGGAGATACTAGAAAACAACGCACAATATGTTGCGCTGCTCGTGTTGGTTTTTTTGTAATCAGCCAGGGCCATTATAAAAGATTCGGATTAAATGAACCAAGGAGGTGGATATGGTGATGCTATGGAATGAGTCCTTTTGCTTGGCAGATTCATTTTAGCAGCTTTTGCCAGTAAAGTGCTTATTGCAGATGGGATTCGCTTTTTTGTTTTATGACATAAGGATTGATGGATACATTTATAAATTACGGAATTTTTAGAAAAAACTAGTTTGGCAACGAGATTAGCCATAATTTCTTCTTTTCTTTCCTCAATAGTTGGAAGTCCTGCTTCTGCTAAAATGTTTTTATTCGGTGTTGTATGGAAAGCGTTAATACTCCTTCGAGCTGCTAGGTGGTACGTAGGTTTAAGTATTTTCAAGGTGGATTCCGGACAGTTTCCATATACTATATACACAATCCGTAATCAATCTTACTTAAAACTAACATTTTCGTTATAGATGTAAGAGTATTAAGGTGCACAAAACTTTTTTTACTACTTAGGTATTTAATAATGTTAGTTCTCGCAGCTAGGGATTTCTTAATATCTAAAAAATGGTGTTTCCAATTATATCTATTATTAAATAACAATCCTAGGATTCTGAAGTTGCTAACATTTTCAATATAGATATAATTAACATGTAAAATTAGTTGTGGACAATTACGTTTACGGCAAATGTGAAAAGTCTAACATTTTTCTAACGAAAGCTTAGCGCCAGAAGCAAATGACCGGTGAAAGTCGAAAATAGACGTATAAGTCGATATTGACATATTTGAATGAACCAGCATAACATTTTTTATGGCAGCAGTGTACCCACACGAAAGGGATCAATATCCACCCATATTTTCAGTAATAGAAATTATGGGTTCTATCCTGCCCCTTAAGTTTCCTAAAATCAATTCAAATTCCACTTAATAGAAATATTAAACCCACTTAACCCATCAAAGTATCGCCTTTGTGACGTATTTACAATTTGCTATCGAAAACAGTACTTAGAGATGAGATAAGAACTGACATATCCCTAAACTTAAACCTATCAGTCAGGCCATAGCGTTTAAGCGTCAATATGATTCCACATTATGTCATTTCGTGACGAAATCATAGCCCGCCATCCTATTTTTATAAACATCTCCTTTGCAAACTGATAACCCTGATTTTTCTTCTATTTTTTTAAATCAAAAAACAACTACGCATTGTAAACAAAAACAAAAACAAAAACGAAAAAAGACAATCTTATCAAAAAAGCTTGCTCTATAAAAGCCCCAAGCAACCTTTAATTCGATCTTCTTGTTTTTTTAACAACCCACAGCGAATGTACAACTACAAAGTGCAATGAAATTTCGCCTAGAAGCCGTAGACCGCATCGGAAGCATTCCCCTTGTGGAGAGCAGCCTTAAGCGGGCCGAGCACATTTACAGTCGTGTGAAGAACACGAATCGTCTCTTCAATTGGTATTTCGAAACGGCTGAGGCGACAATTTTCGCAGCTCTAGAATCTGTGCAGCCAGCAGTAAAACTGTTTGAGGCGCCATTGAGACGTTTGGACGATGTCATGTGCAAGAGCCTGGATATTCTGGAGCAACGAATACCGCTGGTGTACTTGCCACCGGAAATGGTAATGACAATCCCAGCTGAGGTAGAGGAGGTCTCTAACTTTGTCAAAATTACCCCACCGACCATAAATCTTACCTAATCTAGTTAATTTTATTTTCATTGAAGATGTACTGGAACACTCGCGAATACATGTCGAATCATTTGGTGAAGCCGGTAATAAAGAGGGCCGATTCGATGAAGCAAATTGGTCATGCGGTCCTTGAGAGTCCATTCACAACGTACGCTGCGGATCGCATTGATGGCGTATTCACTGTTGCCGATATGTACGTTGACAAGTATTTGACACTCGATACGGAGCAGAATCAAGTTGATGGTAAGTGCGCAGAGGTTTTCCGCGCGCAATCCTGTCAAAATAAAAATTTACTGAGGTTATCGCATTGTTTATTGCTATGATAAGGAAATATCTATATTTTTAAATTAACTCAAATATTTTTGTTGTTTAGCGAAAAACGATGAGAACGAAGCGATGAGGGACTCGAATGAAAGAAGTGCGATTAAGGCGATTCATCATGGTCAAAGATTCTCGCGTAAGCTTAAGAAACGCCTGACTCAGCGCACGATTGCTGAGGCAAGGGCACTGAAGAAGCAAAGTAAGGAGGCCATACATATTTTGCTGTACGCTGCTGAGCTGGTAAGTCTGATCATAGATTCAAAAACAAAAATATTTATTGCGCATTAAGTTTGAAATCAAAAAGACTCGACATAAGATCTGGAGATAGGTTCTGCTTTAAGTTCATCTAAATGGTTCGTCGTTGTACAATTTTTATTTTGGAACCAAGCCACAAAAATTTCCTCTTAACAATGAATTTCCACGCAAGATCTTAGTATAAGACTGTGATAGACTCAACCTAGGCTTCAAGGTAAGAGAAATGCTTATGAATCCTTAGACATTGTTAAAATCTGTGTCTGTCGGTCTCAATTTTTTGGCATGCTTCTTCACAAAGCAGTGATGGGCAAGACATCTATCACAAATTAGACTGAAAAGATTCCTTGTCAAATCCGGGAGCTGGTTCGTTCATGATTCGTTAGGGAGGCCTAATTTTTGCCGCGATGGCAAGTGACCAATTCATCCCAGCTTCCATAACCCTCCACGCCAGATTGATTTAGTTTCCAACACAGTCTTACCAGGTTCTGAACGCTGAATGCTTTAAATACAGCCCGATAATCTATGTACTGGAGAATATGGTTGGTGAGCAACCAATTCGATATGAAATTGGTCCAATTTGGCCATGGATTTTGAAAACTAGTGGCTTATCATGATGGTACAGAACTTTCTTCTACGCCATATGTGGCCGTGTTTTTTTATTTCGTTATACAGTTTGCCCAATAAAGCTGCATAATACTCTCCTGTAAATGGTCTTCCTCTTTGTAAGATTAAGACTCTGTAATGGACCTACGTTTCATTCATTGTCACAAAACGTCGGAAAAAGTTCGCTTGATAACGCTCACTTTTCGATCACTCAACACGATTCGGGGCACTTGCTTGGTGTAGTCTCTTTTGGCCTTCCAGAGCTTCTTCGGTGCTTGTATGACCCCTCTTAAGTTGACTTAACCACCGATAAACTACTGTTCCCGAGGGAGCAGATCTGCAATAATATTTCTGCAACCTTTGCAATAATAATACAGAAGTTTTTACCATAAAAATAAAGATCAAGATGCGATACTTCCTATTTTTAAGTAGCGACACTCAAATGACTGTAGCCTGCAGACGAAAGGACGAAATGTCATGAAGGTTTTTTTTCAGTCATTACGAAAAGCTAGAACCCCCGCATAGACCGTCTTCCAGAACTTCTTAAAAAACTTTCAGCTCTACATTATTTAAAGCTGGTATCAAGTGTTTCTTCAAGTGAATGCCCTTCGCTTTGATTGGACCTCACTTAATTTATTTAAGGTATGATGAGGGTTTTTTGAAGGAACGACAAAAGTAGGAGTTTCTAGCCGTGCTCTTTCCATCTGCTTTAAGTAAAAAAAATAATCTAGCTTCGTTTCATGCATTTGGCAAGAGTAATCTAGACTTAAAAAATCTTCCTTTGTCCATGCCTAGCCTCGTTCGGAGATTGTTCATTGATTATTGACAGGATTTCGTACTGGGCGCGACCCTTTAGCATGAGAAAGACTCCATTGTTTTTCAATTTTATCTTCAGCCAGCGGCAATGACGTGCTTAAAACGTAGTGTTGTCCTCATTTCTTCAGAGGTCCTGCAATCAGGAAAGTTTGCTTCTACTAAAGTATTGCACACTTTATGACTGTTAGCTCCAGAAGTTCAGAACCCTTTCATTTCTGCAATTGATTCCCAGAAATTTTGTAACGATTTTCTTGAAAACTTTCTCATCAAAGTATTCGGTTAATGAGGATAATTTATTGTTGATCGTTTTTTAAGGGGGGAAATCACAGTAGCACATAAAAAATAGGCAATAGGAATTAATTTTGGCTAAATTAAAGTATCAATCGAAAATCTGTAAAGTAGGTTTTATAGCAATACTAAAAAACTACAAAATGTAATTTTTTCAATAAAAAATATTCAAAAATGGCGGCTGCGCAGCATATACCCCAAGGCGCCTATTTTTGAAAGCGTGTCGATGGCCGAAGACTTAATTTTTGACCTGGAAGAAAACAACCAAAATTTTTTGGTTTTCATATAACAACAGCTAGCGAGCTACGTAGGATTTTTGCGATATATTGATTTTTTACAAAATGGTGCATGTTTGAAAATAAAGTTAAATTTTTAACAAAAAAAAGCGCCATAAAATCGTCGATAAAAAAGCCATATAAAATAAAAATCCTTCGTAGCTCCTTGGAGAAAGATATTTCGAAACTACTGTCAAAATTTCAAGTCGATCGGTAAAGATCTGCTCGAGTTATATCTTCGGCGATCTCAAAAAAAGTGGTTTCGAGAAAAACGCGTTTAAAGTTTTAAGTACTGAGAAACCATATGAAAATATATGAGCATACCGGAGAGGCGTTACCGCAGAGTGAAAAATTTGGTCACTTGGAGACTTTTGCCGTATTCCATCATTTAGTATATTATTTTTAAGACCCTAAAGCACCTTTTAAGCGAAACGTTTTTTTTTTTCGAAAAATTGAAAATTTTACTGTGATTTCCCCCCTTAACAGGGCACTGTGAAATATCCTTTAAAAGCGATCTACAGCTTTATTCAAATGTACATCACTGTACGTTATGTAATTTTTTAAAAGGACTACCTTGATTTCGTCCACCGATAAGCTTTAATCTCCTGTCTTTAAGATCTTGGAATGTTCCCTCATCTTTTGGGCATAATTAACATTAGCAAAGCTTTATTTTAAATAAGTGATTTTGCGTTTTAAAAAATTTATCAAGTGGTAAAGTATGATTTAACATATGAAAGGCCTTGCTTAAAAATAAGATAAAATAGAAATAGGACGAAATTATTTAATGACACTGTATCACCTGTGCTCCTGGATCAGCCCAGCGGAGACATTGTGATGTAGGTTGATCTGCTTTATTTGAGATTACGGAGCTCATCTGCCCCTTTATGGGTTGCATCGTGACCCCGCGCATGCTACATCAAATTCTACCCTAAACCTCCCCATATTCAGCAGGAAGTGCTGTCCATATTGCCGTTTCCTTCCGATTTTTGACAATCTTACTTATGACTGCCTTCAGTTACCTATTTTGGACGTTGTTGACAGTCCGACTCAATCTCCACTGTGAACTCTGCCGTAGTCCAACAACCTAGCGACTCCTTTCTCTAGCAGCTGAATCAAATTGAAATTCACTTCTGCCAGGCAACTTTTCCTTGTCTTCCATATCGTCCTCATCTTCTTCGCCTCATTGAGCTCGGCGTCGTCGTAAGGCATCTTTTTGGACCGTGGCTGTATCCTTTGCGGTACCCTATTCTCCATATCCAAATCATGTATACACTGACTGCTTCCACATCATGGTTCCTAAGCCTTTTTAAATGTTTTTGAAGGTTCTTGCCCTGTTCGAAGGAGAATTGGCCGCATAGCTTTGCAAAGCCAAACCACTACCAAAGTCAGCAAACCACTTCACTGTACAGCTTCTCTCATTTCGTCCTCGACCTTCATTTTACCCGAATAATGTTTCGCCTTTTCCCTTATCGGCGATTTGGGCCCATTATGGCAAACTTCCACTTCGTTCTGGTGTCGGCCTTTTCTTAGTCCTCTTCGACGCAAAAGCCGCTGTAGCTTTATTCTACCAAGAAAACACACACAGCCGTCTCTGCGCGTGGATTGGGTCCGTACCGCAAAAAACATTTGACTTCTTTATTTCTAGTTGTATTTTTACGGATAACAACTTTAGTTTCACTTTTTATAGGAATCAATTAATTTTTTCATTACATTAGGAGGCCAACAAAATGACCACGTCCGATTGAGAACCCAGGCTGCTTCCATCTGGTGTCTTCTCTTTGACACATGCAATTTTTGTCTGCCTTTTCCTGTGGCATAGTCGCGTTCAGTTTGTGGACCCCAACGAACACCGTCGGGTGTGTTCAGCTCTTTTCTGGCTGCTTTTGCATTTTATTCATTCTTTCGCGCCGGAGCCGCCCTTTTTTTTAAAGAAGTGTCAGCTCTTTTTGAGTGACCGCTTTTAACACAGGCGATATGCATTTAAAGTCTCAAATGGCAAGCTTTGTCGGCGCCACTCTTCAACTCTTCAAAAGGGCCTTTTCCACGGAACTTAACTTATAGGAATTCCCGCAGCTGAACGTTGATGCTAGATCTCATTCTTTCACTTGTTGCTTCCGTTTAATGGAGTTTATTCTATTTCTCTAAAAAAATGCCTTCAGTAGCGACTTATAACTTCCACTAATTTTGCTTGAACTTAGAAGCTCATAAAAGGCAGTTATATGTTCACTAATTCTTTGACCTCCTGTATAATATAGTTTTATCTAATCTATCACCCAAGCCACAATAATTTCTGAAATCAACTTTTCCATATTCCAGATTGCAACAGATCCAAAAGCTGCACTTCAAAAGGCCCGCGAGCTATGGAGCTATCTTAGTCAGGACGAACCTGAAAACCAAGCTCGTCCCAAAACAATGGAACAGCTCGTTGTTCTTCTAACCAGGGAATCAGCTCGTCGCTTAGTGCATTTGGTCAATTTCAGCACAGGAATTGCTTCAACCATTCCAAGGTAAACAAAACACAAATGTCAATATTTACAAAAAGGAATCAATTTTTTTTTGGCATTTGCTTTCTCACAGGACACTTGTACATTCTACCACGGAAATGCTGCACCAATTGGTTCAATTAAACAATCGTATTTTTAAGGTATCCAATCCAAGTACATCCAACTTAAACAATAATAACCTTCGTTATTTAGATAGCCAAATTGGATCAAATGAAGACTTTAACCAAAGAAGAAGCCGAAAGTCTAATCACCAAGGCATTAACTTTCTACGGAAACTTGACGAGTTTCACTTCCAGCTATCTTGTAAGGATCCCAATTAAAAGTTTCCTCTTCAAACAATGAACCATTTTTTGTTTTTGTTTTTTTAGGAACGTGTTGCAGTCTTCTTGTCGGGTCGAATTGAAGCCGAGAAGATCTCAACAACAACGACAAGTACACCCAGAAGAAGGATACAACCGCGTCAAAATAATGCTCCAACGCATAACAACATTAATGGAGTTTACTGAGAAATAGAATTTGTTGTCGTTATTGCTATTTCCTGTTTAATTATAGACTTGTGTATTCGAATACATATCCGGTGTCATTAAATGGCTTTGGGCAGGTAAACCCCGTGGCACTGCCTTTCGCAGATGACGACAATTATAAGAAACAAAAAAAAACAAACAGAAGAATTGCTTTTATTCTTTTTTTTAAAAAAAATTTTAACATAAAATTTTAACAAAAAAAAAAAACAAACAATAAAATCGGGCAATTGTTATTCGTGCATCTTTGAATATCCCCAAATTAATGATGGCTGCCCTTAAATTTAGCTTCGGCAAATAGACTGAAGAATAATTAAGATGTACTTAACTTTACTCACCTTTAGGAGGCCAGCGATCGTGGGAGGATCAGAGCCTGAGACAGATCTGTCCTCCATCCCTGATGGTCGCGAGAACGCTGCTCCCAGTTGGTTAAGCGGTTCGAACAAGTACTCTTGATCCTTGAACCGGAGGTTAGGTTTTCCCGTTCTCCTTGAGCTTTTTGGATTGGATTCAAAGACTCTCTTGGCTGGAGCATTTATTTCGGACGGACGGACGGATTTTAGCCTTCCGGACTATATCCAAATCTTTGTACAGCTTATAGAGTTCGCGGTTATGCCTTCTCCTCCATTCACCCTGCTAGCAGTTAGGAATGAAGAATTTGTCTTTCGAAAAATCCCAATATCCAATCCAATCGTTCAGCATTCGGCTCTATAAAGCAGGAATTCAAAGAACCAAATCCCGTTGTCAGACAGAACGAACCAATCAACCTGAATGAAAGAGACGATGTAGATCAACAATTCCGTCCACCCGACCTGAATGAAGTAAGCATGGCTATATCTTAACTGAGGTCCAACAAGGCTGCTGGGAGCTGAAGTCCTATCTGCCGAGCTTTTCAAAACGGCAGACTAATGCTCCTTACATAGTCGAAGGAAAGTTTCTCCGATCCACAAAAGACCCTCTGAATTCAGCCAACTACATATAGAGGCATCAGTCTTCTAAACATCGCGTACAAGATACTATATGCCGTGTTTTGTGAACTCCTAAAACCGTTCGTCAAAAACCTGGCCAGTCCATACCAGTGTGACTTTAGGCCAGAAAAATCACCCATCGACAACAGACAACCAAGGGACAACAGATCGATACCCACCACCTTTTCATCGATTTCAAGGACGCATATGACAATACCTTTCTTATCGACACCTCGTCGTTCTATCTGGTCCAAGATAAGATTGAAGAAGTCACGTGACAGTGGATCTCCTTGCCGAGATCTGGTGCGTGTTTGGAATACTTCGGAGATTTGATGTCCAAACAGCACGGTTTATCGTGTATTTTCGAACATTGTACGACACAAATGGATCAGTTTTTCAGTGATCAAGAATTCAGCCATAGCGCTGTAGAGCTCGGAGCGATTTACACTGTCAAATAAAGCTTTGAAGACGACGAAGCGATGGTGAGTCCCGTCTTGAAATTCATTGGCTTTTTCCAGGATTTGGCTTAGTGTACACTTGTATTGATCGATTTGTGTGGACCAAAAAGGCCTTAGACGTTCACACAGAACTTTGTATAGGAACTTATGTTGTTGCAAGACATAGAATAGCCTTTTTTCTAGATGGGGTATTTGGAGCTGGTATTCCAGTCTTCGGGGACTCTACCATCCCCCCAAACTTGGCAGACGATCCCAGTCAAGACATCATCACCATATTTAAAAAGTTCATACGGCTATAAATCTGAACCCGCGGCCATGTCGTTTTTCTGTTTTTTGTTAGCTACAATTTGGGTTCGCTTCTTGCCCCATCACACTCTCTCTTGGTTTTATCCATTATTAGCAGCTGGTGGAAATGATGATTAAATTTATCGACAATTTCCTGTGGATCCGTGACAAGATTACCATCTCAATTTCGAAGAGCCTGAGTGCCGATTCCATAGCCTGCGGCTACATTTTTGGCCTTCTTTTCAAAAGCTTCTGGCAAGATGTCGATTTCTAGACTCTTCTATGTCGTTTACCGGGGAGACTTTTTCGTCATTATGTCACAAGATGATTTCGGCTACTTCCAGCATGACTGCTCTCTATAGTCTCTGCCTATCGATGGTGTGCTTAGGAGTCCAAAGTTAAAGTTCCTTTTTGTTGGCCGGCACAGCTTTCTTACATTGCACAGTCGAGCTCTTAGCCGGGCTGCTGCTAAAAAGTTGTCAGGATCAACATTTGCTCCTCTGAACATTCGCGCGACCAGGCAATAAGAAAATTGTCGACTTGGTTGGCGGTTCGACCATCTGGAGATAGCCATGTTGCTGTGTGGATTTTCTTGTGTCGTTTCACAGTATTACTAGATGCCGCAAAGTCCGTTGTCTGTTGTCGATTCGTGGAAGCTGTATTTTCCGACCACTCCGCCGAAGATGTTTTCATACTCGAAGCTCGGTAGATAAAAATCCATCGACTTCACGGCCACATTGATCATACGGATGAAGTAAATAGCATTCGTAAGCTTAGCCAAACCAATTGAAAGTCTGAAATCGTGAAGGATGGAAAGCAGCTCTAGCTCTTGTTAAAAACCTCCAAACACCTTTGGCGTCATATGTTAAGTAAACTTTCTGGATAAACATGGATTCATCTTACATGCTACCGTCCTGATTCCCACACGAATTTGGTCTAGGCTGTTCTCTTTCCTCTTTGTTATTTGTTTGCTTTGTACTCCTTGCTTTTCTTTTGTCCTTATCGGCTGAAAAGAAACACGAGCGATGAGGTGTCTCTGATTGCATTCTGGCAATCTAAGAAGAGTTTTTGGATTTCTTAAATGCTGCGTAAAGTAAACCTTATTCGAACTCAGAGTCGATGCTGGCTCCTTGAAAAATCAGGGCACTCAAGAATTGAAGCGTGCCTTGCGAGGGTAAATTTGTTTTTTGTTTGACTATTCTTGAGCTACGCTTTTGGATTCTGAGTGGCGATGAAAAGTGTGCTTGCTGCTATAAGCTTTCAGAGGATTGAAGGATATTTGTAACTGTCAAGAAAATGTTTCTCATCTTATATGAGCTACGGTTTAGACCTTAAGTTTAATTAAAAGACTACACCTTGTATAAGACTGAATGCCACAGTGTTAATCAGCAAAATATTATTTCATGCCTTTCAAAAATGACAACTGCCACTGTGTCAAAGAGTCTTACACAAACTTTAATATTAATACACACATATTCATACTATATTTATTTATAACATTTTTTTCCTCATTATATTCCATTAAATAATTTATTTTTTATTTAACATTATTGGGTTTGCACAAGAGAAACTGACTGACTTAGTGACTTAGTGACTTGGTGACTTAGTGACTTGTTACTGACTGCTTGCATATTGGAAGTCTTAAACGCAATCATTTATTTTGTTTTTTTTTTTTTTATATATTATGTTGCTTTGCGTTAAAGTTATTTTTTCAAAATAAAAATAAGGAACCACGATTTGTGGGCCTTAGTAAACATTGCTACCTTTTTTGGCAGCAACAGGTAATTTCTCACCTTGTAGGTAAGGATTCAAATTCGAAGAAGCGTCCCGCTGTGGATGGAACTTCTTCGATACCAAATTCTTATGCTCCGACGGATGGAATTGCCGGGCCAAAAGTGTTTTCAAGTTGCTCGACAATGGGCGACTATCCTCGCTGTCATTGTCACCGGGACAATCAAACATATGTTCACCATCGCACATGCACTCCTGAGCGGTCTGGTACTCACGACTGAAGGCGGCGGTATTTTCAAAATCGGCAACACATCCATGCTCTTCGGTATATCCATATGGGCATGGGTTGGGTGGATTGCAATAGGCCGGTAAAGATGCATCAGTTTTAATATGGGTCTTTGAACGATGTGGTCCTTCGTCACCGCCTCCGGTAACATATTGATGTCCCCAAAGTGAACTGTGTTGTAAGTATTCTTGGTCACGTAACGAAGGATTTGGATTGCCATCGAGAAGAGCATCATAGTCCAATTGTTCGGCTTCCAGATCATCGGAACCGCGTGCCATTAATGCCAAGTGTGAGGGGATATCAGACATTGGATCAATATAGGTGTCGCTTTGGTCCAATAGATCCTTGCCCATGCGATCGACAATTTCGCGTAACAATACATCAGAAAAATAATGGTCCTTGACTGTCATTGGAACAAAACCGAAAACATTATTCGGCAATGCTACCGAAAATATTGTTAAGGCCAGAAGCCTTGTTCGCCAATCCATGATTATCTGAAAGTAGATCAAAAAGTAAACTTTAAAAAAAAAAAAAAACTCTTCAAAAATCGAATGAAGCTAAACTAAATTATGGACCACCAGTTGCTTTTCAAAACCATTCACAAGAAGGATAAGCAATTAAGCATGCTCAAAACATGGGAACTTAATTTGATAAGAACACCTTACATGACTTGTTTAACTGCGGGTTAGAAATTTGGAAAATCGATTTGTCATCATAGCATATGCTTGCACGTAATCAGTGTTTTTTTTATATATTTTTTAACGCGAAAAATAAACCTAATTTAATTTAAGAATTTCAACGTTATCCATCCACCAGGAATGCCTTTAACACTTTAAAGTTTCGTTTTATAAAAATCTTACAAATCCTTGCCACAATCAATCTGTTTCAGTTTAAAATATATCACTCTAAATTTATTTAAACACGGGGTGGAATAATTCGTTTTTAGAAACAATAAAAACCCTTATCTTAGTTTTTAAACAATCTTTTGCTAGTTTTAAAAATAAATAAAAAATGTTTCTAGTTTTTATTAAGAAATAAATTTATGTGTACCTGCTTCGCAGACTGGATTCAGCAGAATGCTTCCAGTAGGGAAAAAAAATTTTAAGTTGAAAAAAATGTACACCTTCCAAAATGACGCAAGCGCAGTTATTCAAAAACTTCATTCATGTTTTTAAAATTGGAAGAAAAGCAAAAATTCGAAAGGTTTAAGTCTTTGGTTAGCTTAAAAAAGCTCCAGTCGAACTTTATCTGCAAATGCTGTTGCAAAGTTTGTTTAACTGAATTCTTGTTTGCCTTCAAAAGATGAAGAATATCACTAAAGTAGCCCAAGTAGCTGGTCTTTGTCATAAAAGGCTACAAAGGGAGCAACCACATCTAGGCAATTCGCTTACGTAAAAGTAGGTCAAACAAAAAACAATAAATTGTTTTGTTTGCAAGCATCTTCAATTCGATGGTGAAGTATATAAATTTGTTTGCTTAGACAGGGTTTGAGAAGTGTTGATGACGACGCGACCTCATGACTTACAATCGGAGAAAGTAAGGTTCATTGAATCCCTAGAGTCGATACCTGAAACCGCTCAGTTTTGTCAACTAGTTCGTGAACTAGTCCTTACTATACAGCTTAGACACCTGAGCCCTGGTTAAGAAAGGTGTCGGGAAACACATTCCCTAAAAAGCGAGGATATTCGAACATGTTAGAAGTCAAACGAAGGCTATGAAGACTGTCATGCATTCGATGCCATGAGAACTCCTGGTAAAAGACGAAGCCTTATTGTGTTACTTGTAGGTCACTTAAAGCAGCGGTAGGAATGGCACTTGGAAGCGAGTTTTATGAAGTCACGGGTTCAATGGTCAATTCACTCTCGGAAAAGTGTTTTGAAGATCAACACCGTTTTCTGCTCTTGCTTCTTAGACCTGTTGTTTAAAAAACTGCGGCTTATAGGAACCATCACTCATTTTCTTGCGTAATAGAAAAAAAAGCTTTAAGTAAGCTTAATTGAACTTACTGGCCCTCTGCGGACACTCTAAGCTTAACCTAACAAGTTAAAAATATGTTTTTGGACTTAATTCTTTTTATTATATTTAAATTATACAAACAAATTAAAAAACTTTTTCTTTTTAAGCAAACAAAAATCTTAAAAAATATTTTTTTAAACAATTCTTACACTATTTTAATAATAATCTAAAACTTTTAATAAACTAAATCTAACTTAAAATAACATTAAAACTACTTCAAAGCTACTTACTCTATCTTAAACATATGTAAGTCGGCCAATGCTGACAGGACACGTTTCATTTGCCTTAAGGGCACCCGATGGCTGGATAGAGTTCACTCTCTGCCCAGCCACCAATATAGTCGATGTTGCCTTTCCGCACTGTCACGGTCTGATACCGCCTTACTGTACCGAAGAGTCTCCAATGAGCTACTTACGACGTTTTGGTGGTAGTTGACTTGCTCGTCCACAGCTTTTCGTTCAACGTGGAAGAATATCTGAACCGCAAATCTCGGAGTCCTGAACAGAATGGTCTCGCACTTTTGGAAATTGATCTTAAATGTCCAATCGGTGCAATATCGCTGAATCTTACGAAGTAACGTTGCAAAAGACTTACGATGACCGATCTTCGGACTTGATCTGTACGCGATCAAGTCAACTGGGTACTCTATGGAGTGGCAAAAAGCGCCTACAAAACCGATCGTAAAGATCGTAAATAAAATCCGCGAAATAACTACACCCTGTTGTAGACCGTTGTTAATTTCAAAAGTCCCAGCAGACGTCACATTTCCATTTTTCATAATAAACCGTCTGCTGTGGAGCATATGTATGATAATGTAAAACACTGGTATTGAGCCTGATGATCCATTACGAAATATCGTTGGTATTTTTTTAATTGCAAAGTGTGAGATCCATGATCACTTCCAAAGTAAACCGAAGAACCTTGCAGGCGAACTAGTTTGGATGTAAAGGGTCTTCCGATAAGATTCCGAGCTTTGACAGTTGATAGCGGATATTGGCTGTCTTGTTTTTAGTCTATTTTGCCACGTGCAAAAAATAAAATTGTTGTATTAAAACGGGTATTCTATTGGGGCAACGTTTCTCACGCTTCGCCCATTCAAGAGGGCTATTCGCAGTGGAATGGTTAAATTTGAGGCCACTGGTTCAGTAAACGGTCAAGCAATATTCGTAAATCGGCGCAACATAAAATCTGTGAAAACATCGCCGCTGCCCGTCGCGTCGGCTTGAATTCGGCCTTTCACAAACATCAACTTGACGAATTTTGAGTCGTGATTTGGGCCTGCACCCGTACAAAGTTCAACTGACCCAGGAGCTGAAGGTAAACGGCCAAAGACAACGACGTATGTTCGCTGAAAGAACTTTGGAAACTGACTCTTATTATCATCGACAAATTATCTTCACCGATGAGGCCCATTTCTGGATGAACCGTTACGTCAAAAAACAAAATTTTAGAATTCGGGACGATACTAATTCACATGAGATCCAAGAGCGTACAATGCATCCCGAAAAAGTCACTGTTTGGTGTGGAACGACTTGGACCAGGCCATTAAAGTCAACGGAGAGCGCTATTAGTAGATGATTTGGCCTGAGTTGGATCATATGGACACAAACCACGAGTGGTTTCAACACGATGGCGCTACGTGCCACACAGATCACGCCACATTGGAAAGTCTGCACGAGCGACTCGATGGCACGATCATCTCTACTGGGGGTTATGTGAACTCGCCAGCGAGACCGTGCGATTTGACTCCGTTAGACTTCTTCTTGTGGTGTTTTCTGAGGTCGCAATTCTATGCGAATAAGCCACAAGCCAGAGCAGTCCTCAAATGTAACCCATGCCATCGGTCAAAAACAGCCTGATTTATGTGCCAGAGTCATGGAAAATTGCACATTTCGGATACGCGCCAGCCAGAGAAGCCACAGTGGACATTTGCACGATGTTATATTCCGTACAAAGTGGCCTTTCAAACGAAGCAAAAGTGTTTTTGATAGAAACACCCCTTAGTTGAGGGAGTCTTTTAATTGAGAGGGCTCCCGACCCGTAAAGAGTCTCTGTCTGAAGCACTGCAGCCTTCCACTCATGTAGATCGCGGGTACACTGCTTCCAGTTTTCTACACCAAGCGGATGTTCAGTCTTCCTTGTCGTTTCGAATCTGGGGGCTGTGATTCGAAGATCCTATTTCCTGGAGTATTATTGTCCTTTCGCTCCAAAACTTGATACGGCTCAGAGAACTCAAGGTTATATCTCCACCGCGGTACGCATACGGGACCATATATTCAACGAAGAATTTTTCTCTCGAAAGTGTTCAAAATCTGCTCTGCCTTCCTGTTTATCGTCCAGCAGTCAGCCCCATATGGCAGAGCTGGCATACATTAGAGCATACATTTCGTCTTCCGAGTTAGGAGTTTTGAACCCATTTGATTCGCCAAACCGAAGAAGCAGCGGTTTCTTAGGGTGAGTCTTCACCGAATCTCCACTAAGGTGTCACTCGTGGAGTTGGAATTGGCTTAATCAGCTCGAAATTACTATTGCCAACAGTGCGGTGGACAGTTGTTTCTTTCTTTGGTGAAAACATGTACTGTTCTCCAATTGCTGTAAAAGCCTCTATGACGGTGCGCTGGGATTTGTTGATGATACTGCCTTCCTTGTGTACACCTGCACTTTTCACTCTCTGTTTGGAGGAACGATTTCCAAATTGCACATTGCACCGTGTATTTCCCAGCGAGACGTGGCACAGCTGGATCAATTTTGCCGGTATCCCGAATTCGGGCCATCACGGCTTTGAGGTCAATGAAGAGATGGAGTTTCTCAACTTGAAATCCGTTTCTTTTCCAGGATTTGCCATTGTATGAATATAAGATCTATCGCCGATCTGCCGGGCTAGAAGCCACACTGGTACGTGACGATGAGTGTGTTAAAGAAATGCTTCAGTCATTCACACACGTATGATAGGATCTTGTATGTCACATTGAGCATTGATATGATTGAGATATGCCTCGATAGTTCTTAGAAAACAAAGGATCCCTCGGCTCGCACGACTCGTCTAAAACAAATATGATTTATAAGGTCATCGATGCTTGGACAATCTGAGTCTGATCTAAATGTTCTTTTCATCCTTCACAAAAAAGGGCGCCCTGCTTCCTGTTGGCAAGACGCAACTGCTTGACATTTGCAACAAAGACTTGATGATCCCTTTTTCGTTAGTAAAATTTGAACCGCTTACTAAATTTGATACCCTACTACTTTGTGATACCTAAGCATATGAGCTCCATTTTGCTTCTGTTGATTTAAAGTGCAAACTCCAAATAGTGTTCGTCAAACTTCTTTATGTGATCCTGTGTCCTTGGAAAACGTCACTGGATTTTTGGATCTTTTTCCATCTAGTCTTTTGTGGAGATATTGAAGAGGGCTGGGTCGTCCTCCTCTGAAGTAAGAATACATCTTAAGAACTCTCAACGAACTCAAATCTTTTTGAACTTGTCACTAGTTCATCAAATTAAATGGGTAGGGGGAGGTCAGTTAAAAAAAAAAAAACAGACTAAAACTAAAAAAACACGGTATCGCAAAGAAAAGACGCATTTTCGGAATTTACTGGTTTATTTTTTTTTTTTAATTTCCATTTTATATATCACATCCGAATATTTAAGATATTGGAACATACATGTTTTATCCACCGCTATTTTCTGTTTAAGTTTTTTTTAATATTCATATTTATTTTATTGTTATTTTTTTAATTTAATGCAACAATTCAGCTATAAACAAATTGTTTGTATAATGTTTACAAAAAAAAAAGAAAAACAACAACGATTGACTTTTAAAAATGTTTGATTTAACATCGTAGCAATAACTCACAACTACACTAAAGTATATATATTTATGTATATATATTGACATCTATTTTGAACTTTTAAATTATTTTATAAAATAGGTACTTTTGGTGTAACCTTTTTTTTTTGCTTTTAACCGTGTACTTAATGATAAGCTCTTATTTTTAGGGTGGGTTTTTTTTATGTTAATCTTGTTTTTTCTAAATTTAAGTACGAGCGGCTTTAGAGAATATTTTGATTATAAATAGAATTACACATGAGAATGTTAATTTCTCTTAATAAATAAATAAATTAAAAAGAAAAAAAGTTCAAAATTACATAGAATACAGAGAATATATAGAAAAGTTTTGAAAAATGTTAAATGCCGAAAAGTACAATCATATTTGAAATTTTTTATCAATTAAATAATTGAATTTAGAGAAGACTCTACAGGAGCCAAATTGAAGTTTTTTTTTATTTTATTTTATTCAATATAATTGCGCTTATTTTAAATTCTCATATATAATCATTTTTTGTTTGTTTATAAACACAACAATTTTTGAAAAAAAATGTATGTATGTTTATTGCACTTGATGTTGACTTAATAACTAAAATATTTTTATTTTTTTTTAACACTTAAAAGCTAAATTGATATCATTGGGTTTTTTGTTTGCTTGATATTTATTTTAAATTCAAATAAAAAACAAAAATTAATATAAATAGTATCTATAGTCTGCGTTGAAATGAAGGAACAGAAGAAATAATATTTAAGTAACTGTATAACGCTATAAGCTGGAAGAAACTTATTTAAACTTGGACGGAAGTAATCTTAAACCAAAAATGTTTGGCTTTTATTTTGAAGAAATCAACAGAAAGGATCCTTAACAAAAAACTGATGAAAATCAAAGCTTAGATCCTGTCAAAAAATTGTTGACCCTATGTCAAGAGGTGTTGTTCTGCATTAAGTTTAGCACGCAAATTTTTGACAATGAATGACAATATTTAAATTTCGGTTAACGTACAAACTCTGCGCCAAAATACAGCACATGCCAAATACATGAATTGTTGTTGGGGCATTGGTAAAAAAACTGGTCCAATGGTTTTAAATCAAACGATATCGGCGGCCAGTCAAAGACTCCATTTTGAGAAATTTGTCAAAGAATAGAGTCATTGTTTCACCAATTGTGTGGAATGTGGCGCGGGCCGTTCTGAAGAAAATAAACGACGTCCACGTCTGAAGTAACATTTTAATGCAATAAGTCCATTAATTTAATCGGTGGTTCCAGTATGAGTTTCAAAAAAAATATGACCAAATGACATAGCCAAAACGTTCCAAAAACCTGTCATCATCGCCACTCGTTGTGGATGGAGATGTTGTTCTAATACTTTTCTCGTGTTTCCGGGGCTCCAGGTGAGACTGTTTTTTTTTGCTCTCATCCCTTAGAATAATTTCTCATATATTTAATCATATTTTTGTTTGATTATTTTGAAGCACCCAATCAGCGAAAGAACGGCGTTGTTTGAAGTTCGTTCGTTCCAATTTTCATGGAAAATGCGATGGAAAATTCTTGCAGATAGGCCTAAGATACGTGCACGTCTCAAAAAGGAAATATCTGATCTGATTACTCGTATGCTCAGCATCTGTGGCAAGACGGTCAAATCCGTGGATTTAATTCACTATATCCTGATGCATTCGATGATTACAAAAAGGACTCACAACTTAACACGATGTTTTAACCATTTTGTAGTGAATTTACTACTTAAACACGTTGTACGAATGTGAGTCGAGCCTTATTTAAGCCAATCGAAAGCCATCTACAGACTCCTCTTGTTGAATGACTCTAAAATTCAGGCTTTATTATAATTCCACATCTATACTTACATTAGAGAGGTTATGTTTGTGAGTTTGTATGTATGAGGTAATCTTCGAAAGTACGTATCCAATTTCGAAAATTCTTTCACAAATACGAATGGACCTTCGTAATGAACATACTCTTTATATTATTTCATTTAAAGGGGTCTCTCGTGGCGACTAATTATTTAAGAAAAGCTGTCGAAAAACAGATGTTTTTTTTTGCGAACGCTGTAGTTACGGTAAGAGCCATTTACTTGCTTTCTAAACAAAAGTTTAAGAATTAAAATCATCACATTATAATAGGACTACCGGTTGAAAATGTCGCTATTGCAGACAACTTCACATCTATAAATCTGAGGTGAATTTTGACCATGACAGCTGTCACATCAGAAACTTCATGTCATTGTCTAATTATTTCAGTCTAGGTTATTGGTCATTAGTGAAAACACACAAGTTTTTGTAAAGCCGTAAAATGTCTACATTCGTGCCATCAAAACAACATTTGCGGGAAGTTTTAATGTGCTTCTTTCATTTAAAGAAAAAAAATGCTTACCTAAGCTTACCCGGGCTATACTATAAACGTTAGAATGTGTCAGCGGTGGTTTAAGCGGTTCAAAGATGGTGATTTCGACACCGAAGACAAAGAACGCCCCGGCCCGGTGAAAAAGTTTGAAGACCAAGATCCGTCACAAACGCAAGAAGAACTTGCAAAATCACTTGGCGTCGCTCAGCAAACCATTTCCGATCGTTTGAAAGCAATGGGAATGATCCGAAAGGTGCCGTATGAATTGAAGCCAAGAGACGCCGATTTTGCATGTCCGAAATGCTGCTTGAACGCCACAAAAAGAAGTCTTTTTTTGCATCGAATCGTCACTGGTGATGAAAAATGGGTACATTACGATAATCCAAAACGTCGGGCAACGTACGGATACCCCGGACATGCCTCAACATCGACGGCCGTTCAGAATATTCATGGCCTGAAAGTTATGCTGTGCATTTGGTGGGACCAGAAGGGTGTTGTGCATTGTGAGCTGCTAAAACTAAATGAAACAATCACAGGCGAGGTCTACCAACGAAAATTGATGCGTTTGAGCCGAACGCTGAAGGAAAAACGGCCGGAAACGGTCGCAAGACACGATAAAGTTATTTTGCAGGATGACAATGCTCGGCCAAATGTTGCAAATGTCGTCAAAACTTACCTTGAAACGCTCAAATGGGATGTCCTACCCCATCCGCCGTATAGTCCAGACCTTGCGCCATCCTATTACTATCTCTTCCGATCGATGCAACATGGCCTGGCTGACCAGCACTTCCGTCATTTCGATGATGTAAAAAAATGGATCGATTCGTGGATTGCGGCCAAATCGGTCGAATTTTTCAGAACGGGTATCCATGAATTGCCAGAAAAATGGGAAAAATGTGTGGCTAGCGATGGGCAATACTTTGAATATTGAACTTATATCTATTTTTCCTCAATAAAGCATTGATATTTGAAAAAAAACGACAACCGGTAGTCCTATTATTTTCGGACTACCCACAAGTTGGTTCTAAATTTACACTTAAATTGTTGTGAAATGTGAAAAAGGTTTTGTAAAGTTCATCGTAGACCGTGTTTGTTACGTTTGTGGTGAGCTAATAACATCCAAGAAAGCATGTCCCATATCGAAATCACTCAAGGAATCCTGTTTATGATATTTCAAAATATGTGTGTCTCGCCACGACCAAAAGTTGACTCCTCAAGTATTTTGTGAAAGATGTCGAAGAACGCTTAGCTCCAGAACTGCATCACAGCATGAAAATGACTGCTACTTCTGTCTTGCTTAGTCACTGCTTTGTAGCCTGCTTGTTCTTAAACTTCAATTCTCTATGACGACTTGTATCATGCTAATAAAATGACGTGGCATTAGTCCTTCTGGCTGCCAAAAAAAAACAATGTTTTTCAATTAGATTGATATGCAGTTCGAAAAGCATAAATATAATCTTCACCTTGCGAAGATCGTCATTCAAACAAGCCGCTCTAAAGTGGTTAAATTAAAGACTGGTGCTGAATTTTGAAATGGTCTTTTCGTGGACACCATGGCCCGAACTAAGAGCGTTTGGTACTCAAAACAACTGACATAAACAGGCTCAGTTCTTAAGTAATCACTGCAAATTTTGGTACTTTGACATTTAAATCCCATCCTATTACTGCCGCCCGGAGTCAAAAAATCTTCTCACGTGCCCCACAAATTCACCAAACTAGATCCTGGAATATAATCTCCTTGAAGTCTTTAAATAAATATCCTGACAAGTAAATTTGACCATCATTAATTTCTAGCCTTTTCCAGCAAAAAAAAAAAAAAAAGAAAAACAAGAAACGAGACAATAATTCGAAATAAGAACCTTCCGCTATTAACCATCAAAATTAGACCTTTCCAAAAAAAGAAGGACATACTAACTTAAATTTTTTCAAAATAAAATAATTTACCTACAACTATTTTGCATTAACAATTATTGACTAGATTTTTAACTAGGCTCGTGGTAAAAATGCGCATTTTTATATTATTTTTTAAACGGTTGTCTCACGTAAAATATGCACAACCTTGGGCTCCTGGAAAGCATCCTTCAAACTATCCTCAACGGTTTCGCCAACTGGATTAATTTGTATATAACGTGTTTTTGCATCTAAATCGAGTTTGTCAGTACTTTCGGGATGGCCTTGAATCTTCCATACTCCATCGTCGCCTAGAGTCTCATTGATAATCTGCTGAAGTGGGATGGACACTTGTGGGTTTTGCTTTATTAGTCCTGCAATTGGATAAGAAAATCGATAAATTTATGAATTCTTTTAAAAAATTTATAATTATTTACAAAAGAAATATTAGTATTTAGTTTTTGATTGTTGACTACTTTACAGATATGGGAAAGCAATGGAATTTTGGGTTAATTTATGGAAGGATTACGTACACCCACACAATAGATAATCAAACAGAAAAGTAAAACGAAAACATCAAAGGGTTAAGAGGGTAACAAAAGTTTGTTAATAATAATATTTTTTAAATGTTTTTTCTTTTATTATACATAAAATATTTAATAGTTTTATTAAACAGTGAAAAGCGGTGTTAAGGTTGTAGGATAAATTTTAAAACTGATAACATTAGTTACAAACGAATTATTTTAAAATAAAAACATTATAAAATTTAAGGATTAGTTCATCAATCTCAACACAAAAGCAGGACAAACAAAAAACATAGGGAATTAAAGGTTAATCAAAAATCACCGTCAAGAACGGAAAGACTCTTTTAAATGAAGTAAAAAATATAGAGACTGTGTCATCCTTTATTCATTTTGAATCTTAAGTTATTTTGAAACTGACAGTCAGTCTTAACTTAAGAACATCAACTCGTGATGATCTTGGTCTAAAGGTTTTTGATTATTCGCTTATAAGAACCCATTGAATAAAAAAAGAAAATAAACTAAAATGACAACGCGCTTCGTTAACGTTTCTCTGTTTGGGCTTGAGAACAGCTCAATGACAGTTTTGCTTACAAAATCATGAGTCGCTATTTCCGTCTTGGCGCCGTTGTTGATAGGCAGACGAAATTGCATTATTTTGTGCTGCATTCTGAATGTCAATGGAGCGGCTCGAGAGAGCTAGCGAGACATGATTGCTAATTTTTTATGAACAGAATTCGACAAGCTGTGGTTCAAGAAAGATTAGGCTACGTACTACACGCCAAGGGGCCTGTGATTTGACTCAAGACCAATATTGTTCATGCTTTTCGTGACGGATTCCAGACAAGAGCTGTTAATGTTCTTTTATTGATGGTTTATTTCGAATCGATTTTCCCGCAAACGTCAGTTTTGAAGCTCGTGAACATTAGAACTGAAAATCTACTGAACTGATCCTTTTGAACATAACTTCTTCACATTAATCAACAGGTTATCACGAAGAGTTTTTTTACTATTTTTTTAATAACAAATTTTTCACTTCCAAGTGCTGCAAAAAAAAAGAAAGAAAAAACTCTTTCTGATTACCTCGAGCAATACATCACCTTTAAAATGCATATATTTTTTTTTGTTTCAGATGATCAGGTGACGAGTTATAATGTTTACCACAAAACCACTTTTTTCAAGGCGCCTCTGGAGATTCAACGGTACCGGCTTATTTATCAATATTTTTGATTTTTCTGACATACTTCTAAAGTTGTACAATAATATGTAAATAAATTTATTAACATTATATTACTCATGGCGCCTCAAAAAAATTACAAAAATATGTTTTTTTCGCTTATAAAACCTAACCACCCTTAAATGTAATAGTATTCTATAATGGGTCGATAGGTTTGCTCTTGTTAATAAAGAAACAATTTTTGAAAAATAAAATAAACAGATTTTTTTTAAGCTTTTTTAAAAAGAGACCTGCAGATGGTCCAAACAGTATAATATTGGTGCCCGTATAAATGATCATGTTCAGTTATAGTCGAAGAACTTATTGATTAAAAAAAAATTTTAACAATCAGGTCAATGCTAAACTCTTTTGTATGAGGTCATCTTATTTGTTGACCGGATTTGTTCAACAATAAGAAGAGCTAACTTCAAAAATCATAATTCCCTTGTTACGAGCAGATGGTTGTCCACATAATCTTCATCTGAGCATACTTTAGGTAGCTTAAAAGAAAGAGACTGGCTCTGTTACGCCTTCCATGAAATGCATAATTAATTGAAAAGATGGCTTCTGTAAGGTATGGGGTTCCTTTTTTTTCGAAAATGAGAAAGTACCCTCACCGTCAATTCTTATCACTATAGCCCAAAGTTATCCAGTTTTTTTTTTTAATTAAGCGTCAAACTTTATATGCCACATAAAGTTATTTCGCGTTTTGGTGAGTTGAATCGTGTGGTCGCTCCCCGCTGGATTTTGTGCAAATAATGCGCAATCTTCCAATCTGTAGAAAACCCATCAAAATCACATTGCCAAAGTCGATTTCTGCAAGAAATCCCATGGAGGATATAAGAATGATGTGCTATTCCATTCGTTATCATAAAAACAATTTTTTTAAAATTTACTTTCGAAAACACTCAACGGATGGCCCTGTACAATCGTCATTCATCAGCAACAATACAAGTCGCAATTTAAAAGGTTGAAACATCACGTGGGAAAAGAGCCGGTGTCTGACTCTGAGGCTTTAAAAACCACGAGGAGTGTTAAATCGAATTGTGCAGCACTATGAATGGTTATAGATCGGAAAACTAACTGTTGATTGATTTCCTTAAGCATTTGATGCTGCGGACTGATCAGCTTTAAATTACATATCTACATACATACAAATGTATGGTCATTAAAATAGAGACACTTAATTGCATTATGAAAAAAAGCAAATGTATCATAACAAAAGACATCTCGGTACTATTGAATTTTGTAATAAATTAAAAAAATAAAAATAATATTTCTATTATTCCGAAAATATTTTTCTAACGTTGGAAAATATATCAGAACAAGGCAACGTTCAAATTGTTTGTGGCCAATAAAAATGAGGTAGTTAGTGAACTTTAGTGAACTATAAATAAAGGGATATTGTAAGTGAAAGCCTTTATTTTAGTTCTGAGATAAGAGGCTTAAACGCTTCAAGAAGTTGCACAAACAATAAAAAATTAAAATGGGCCAACCAAGAAAAAATACGGTTTACGAAGATCGCAAAATTGTTAGAACTGCTTAAATGGATCTTTTCAACAATAAATTGAGCATAGTTTCGGTTAAAAATCTCTACAATGACTTTTCGAACGAGGCTCGTTGAATGTTATCTACATGGAAGAATAGCAAGAAGGGTACCGCTGTTGAAAAAAATGAGTATAAAGAGCCATGTACGATTCGGAAGAGACCACTTGAATTGGAATGGACCGCACAGAAGCCAAAAATGGAGGAATGTGTTGTGGATGGCTGAGACAAAAATTAAACTGTTCGGAATTGATGATAGACAAACTGCTAGAAGGTCACCTCTTGAAGAATTCAAGTCACAGTAGGTACACAATAAAAACCGTCAAAAATGCAGACGGAAATATTCAGCTTTGGGGATGTTTTTCGTGGAACGGCGAAGGACAATTGCATATGATATACTATAATAAAAGGGATCAGCATATGTATACCGATATAATATGGAATACAAATACAGAGGAGAATATGCCTCTAAAATTTATCCTATGAGATAACGACCTGAAACATACCTCAAAGGCTGAGAAAAAAATGTTTAAATACCAACAAATTAAACATATGGAATGGCCATCCCAAGCAACGGATTTAAATCCTGTACATCACCTATGTGGGGATTTAAAAAAGGCGGTTGGAATACACTCAACAAAAATTAAAGCAGAACTCTGGCGAATAGCTCAAAAAGGCTCGCATGAAATTCACGTTGAAAAATGCCGGCGTTTAGAGGAATCTATGAAAACAAGGGTTTTCGGGCGGTAGGGGTGGAGCTACGTGTTATTGAAATTTTTTTTTGTTTACAAATTGCATGAGTTTTTTTTTATTTTTTCTAAATGACTATTTAAATGTCCAATGAAATGCGATTTTTTGTTTTTGTTATTGAGCTTCTAACACTTGGAATTAAAACAGTATTGCAATTGATTAATTATAATTTATAAAAAAGGAAATTAAATATCAAAATCCTTTTTGAGTTGAAAAACTTTCGTTTTCAGAAAAAAATCAGGATGTCTCTATTTTATTAATTTATTTATTTCATCTAATGGCTAATCTATACAGATTACGAGACACAGGTAAATACAGATAATATATACATAAAATAAAAAGAATTATAATTATTTAACACTAAAAGTGTTATCAATTTTGAAGCGAGGACGAGAAAAATATAGATCTACACAATTACAGACTTCATTGAAAGAAGCAATAGTTCTAGGCATAGACTCATTATGGACGTAATTGGTTCTGTGAAAAGGAGCAAGGGATTTCTTTCCCTTAAAGGTCTAGGGCATAGAGCCATTTAAGGTGATTGCATAACAAGTCCCTTACAAACTTGATCTGAGCTTTTCTTGTTAAATTAAAAGTTAAAATACCTAATAATTGACATCGAGTTAAATAAGGGATTTCAATTTCGAAATTCATTTTCCGAAATATGTATTTTGGAGAATCGCCACTGGACACTTTCAATGCGGTCTGAGTGAATTGGGTATGATGGGTTCAATTTAACATCCGCATATTCTAGCTAGCATGGACCTAACTAATGCAATGAGAAGTGAGAAAAGTGTATGAGGATCGGAGAATTCCTTGCTATTTCTTTTTAAAAAGACCCGAAAGCTAATAAGCTTAAGCAATAACGTGATAAACGTGAGATTCAAAAGTGAATCTCGAATCAATTACAATTTAGGCTTGAGCTCCAAAAGAGCCAAGATAACATCGTCTTCTCATTCCTTGTTGAATGAGGCCAATATCAATTTTGCATTAAGAGGTTGGTATAAAACTAGGTGTTCGCAAACAGATCAAGCGTGGTATTGACATCTGTAGAATATATTTTTTTATAAACCATGGATTTGGGCAGAACAGTAGATTTTCTTTTACTTTTTATAAAAGTCCGAAAGCGTTTCGAGTCTTTCTTTATTTTATTTTCTAATTCAATAATAAAAATAATTGTATTTTTTATATAGAAATTAACCTAACCCAAGGAAGTCTTTACGCAGTTTATCAAAAATTACAAAGTCCCCAGGACTACCGGGCACTTTGAAATTTTTATGTGTGCCTTGTTCTTAAGATTGTTAAGATGAGAAAGCCTATTGTACTGTATTATACTGGACAAAATTGTTAAATCCGTTTAAGAGCACAGACTTAAAATAGTTACATGATTCCTGAAGGGAAGAAGTGTTTTAGATTATTATTCCAATCAATGCCATGAATGAAACAATTCAATCCATTAAAACCGATTTTTAAAAAATCATACTACAATTTTAATTGACGTTTCATTGTGATAAAATGGGGCTTCAAAAGTATGGTCAATGGAAAGGACTCTTAAACATCATCAATGAAGATTTTTAGCAGGGAAATCAACAACATCATCTAAGGCATCTATCGAGCATCTAGAAAACTAAAAAATCTAATATGGATGGTGAAAAACAATAACTGAAACATGATTATGGACATGAATGAAGTAACATGGACAAGAGTAAGACAACATGCGGGAGTCACAGAAGAAGTCCCAATCAAAGTTGTTATTCCACAAGGAAGTGTCGTAGGTCCTATACTTTTTCCCGATATTTATTTGTATATAAAAAGTCTACCCCTGGTGCGAAAAGTTGAGATCTGAGACGCTGCAGTAGTTCTACCAGTTCTCACATATTAGATGTATAAAAATAAGCTAACGACAGCAACTCATTTCGATAAAAAAGGAGAGTGATCGACTCAAAGAGATAAAGCCTATTCCAATGCATTTTTTTAGCATCTGATTGTCCCCAGTGATGAAGGGTTCCGACACCAAGACGCCTGTCTGTCGATATTTTTGTTTTTAGACCAAACCATTGAAACCACTGGACCGACCAGCACGGAAGCAGTAGAATTAGGGGATTGAAAAGAAGAAATTATAAGAAAACACGCAAATATATGAAGGCGTATTAATAGAAACAGAATAAAAAACTAAAAATAAAACACAAAATTTGTAAATTCTTTTATATGTTATAAACATATTTATACAAAACATTTAATGTATTTAAGACCAATTTTACAACATAAGTACAACATTTACCTTAAAAAAATATATTTAAAAAATAAAAAACTTAAGTCTCTTCCATTATAAATAAAATTTGCCAAAATAAATTAATTAAAAACCAATAAGCACTTAAGCAAATTAATGTACAAATAAAAATAAGTTTTGTTTTATTTACATACAAAAACATAAAAAAAAACACATTGTTAAACAATTATGAAGTATGTATTTTTTTTCACTTAAAATAAACCGCATTTTATTAAAAAATACAAAAAATTAAACATTTAAAGTACATAAGGATAAGTAAAAAAAAGTATGTAAAGTACTATTCGCAAGATGGTGGAGATTAATTTATTATTTTTTATTTTATTTTCGATTGTTAAGTAAATTTAACAGAGGTTTTTTTAGAGTAGTAGAACAAAAACGTTTTAGTTTACCTACTCTATAATTTATAAAAATATAAATTTAATAAAATGAGATTTCTCTGAGATTTTTTAGAAACTATACAGAAACTATGAGGAAAGAATTAAATAGGATTTTGTATGGCACTTAAAACATACAAATTTTATCACCGATTTAAAGGTGGGCGCGAGTGACTATGTAACAGATTCCTACAAATTTGGTTCATCAATGATGCCATTTTTTGGGGGGGATTTTATTTAACAGAAGTAAGAAAGACCAAAGAGAGTAAAATTGAGTTTAAGTTTAACTTGGAATTATTAAAATTCGCTCATATGTTTTAACCCTGGATTGAAGCAGAAATATCGGTGCTTTGTAATTTCGTTGACCTATGGTAAGTTAAACCGAACAAGCAAATCCCTTACTAATTATGACGCACTTAAAAAAAATTAACCAACTTTACGACAAGACCTACAGCAATGCCTTTTTTATAATACTAAAATTATATTCGACAAAGAAACTCTGTCAGAAAGTAGAGAAACAAAATTCTGCAGAACGAAATCTTCCTGTAGCAAGCTAACATTTCCCAAATCTGAACCTCCACAAGAGGGCAATTTACAGTCTTCAGATTGATAAACCAACACACTAATTGATCGCGTTACGATCACAGATTGTAGCCTCTGCTATATTCCAACCGGCCAACATGGCGAAACCTAAGGTTTGACGAAGAGTGCAGTGTTTGCAATTCAACAGGATTCCCCAATATTTTGAAGTGAAGGCAGTGATATCCAAATTTAAGTATAATGACTCGAAATTTTCAAGGTACGAATGTAAAGGGATGAACATACATATATCTATGCATGAAAGAAGATGTGAGAATATGCAGATGTATTTTAAAGTGGAACACAACGGGCCGAACCAGAGTGGAGAGCTAACAAAGCTTACCATAACCAACCAACTATACAAAGGTCTTCGTCTACTCTTGCATCTCGCGGTTTTTTTGGACTTAATGCCTTCGTCATGCGGTGCACAAGCAAGATACTTATAAAAAAAAAAACAAAGGTTCAGTTCAAACTCTCGTTTGCACAGGCGAGATATATTATATTGAAAAATGTTGGGAAAGTTATACTAGCCTTTAAAAATCAAGGGAGAGTTGAGACCATTAAACGAGTCGGACGACCATGAGAGTCATCCAAAAGACTAGATAAAAGGATTGCATCCATTTCAGACAGCAAACCACTGATGTCGGTACCAAAAATTTGGGCTCTTTTGCCAGACGAAGGTCGTGTGGTTCTATCACCATATACAATACGGCGAAGGTTTCGTGAAGCTACTTAACTTGGATGCGTCGCTCGAAAGATTTTCCTAAAAGAAACCACGTTCTGTGATTAAGTCTTGTGGAAAGATGAATCCATGGTCAGGATGAAGTACTCTCACGGAAGAGTATACGTTTGGGGGGATAAAGGAGAAGCCCTCTCTTTCAACTGCAAAAAACATGCCTTTAAGGCGGCAGAGAGAAACATTATTGTCTGGGGATGCCTATGCAAAAATGGCGTGGTAAAGATCATACCACTGCAAGGTGAAGTAAACTTTAATATATTGAAAGTTTTCGCTGTACCAGAAGGAAGAAGGCTCATTGGCCACGAAAAACATACAGCCAGGAAAGTGTTGCAAGAAGAAAATGTTAATACGAGAAGAGTGTAAGAAGTTTGTCCACACTATGGAAGACCGACAAGCAAGGATGTCTTATAGGAAAGATGGTCATTGTGGATATAAGATGCAATGGAAACATATTTTTGCAACAATAAAGTTATTTGTTTTAACATACCTTCCAAGGAAGTCTATAAATTTACCTTGAAATAGTTTATTTTAATGAAGAATTTTGATAGTGACTGGTGATGGAAACTTATTTTGAGTAGTGACTGGTGATGGAAACTTATTTTTGCAACATACTGTAAAGCTAAGTTACCATTTATGTTTTTATTTTATTCTAAGTACAAATTTACGAGTTTCGGATTTCCTTTACTTGTGCCATAAGACATTGCTTCATGATTCTAGGTCAACGGAAAATACCGCATAGGTTTTGTTTGCACGCGTTCCGGAAAAAAAATTTGGTGGCAGACAGACGGACAACAAAGTCGTCCTATGAACTTTGGCTGAAAAATGTTTCGGGCTACCTCTATCCCTTTAGGATAGATGACGTGTGTAACGATATGGATTTGTCCAGAATTCCCCATCGAAGTAAGATGTGAAATTGTTTTCAAGTATTAACTTCACTTAACCGGACACGTCAGTATACTGATGCTGAAGCTAGCAACTTGGTCCCAAAAGATCAGCCCCACCAATAATTTGTTTTATGTTCCATTTGCTATATGATATGACTCGACATGAACATCAGTAAAATTTTTAAGGGATTAACTTATAAATTTGAAACTCTTACTCAATCTAAAGAGATTCACTACTTCTTAAATAAGCTTATTGTTCTCCGCAATAAACAGCAAAATAATAATATTTATTAACAATAAAACATTGTTACAACGTTTTTTTTCCTGATTCTGAAGAAGAATCAATTTGAGCAACAAATCAAACAATCGATTGCTAAATGAATTTCGTTGTAGACAGACCAGATGATGATGGGGATCATGTAAACAAATTTGATTTTAAATAATAAATAGCAGTACCTTTCGCTTACACCTCTTTAACAAAAAAAAAAAAAATTAAAAATAAAATATTCAAAAATAAGAATGTTTAAGATTCTAGAATTTCTTTGGCCTTTTGTTTTACTAGGATGTATGAAGAGGCTTTGCATAGCTCGAACTAAATCACTTGACAAACTGATATGTATGCGCAGGTAGAGGATTCAAGAGACCGAAAATGCGGTGCGTAAGAAATTTTAAAAGTGACGTTTATTTTTTAAATATTAGAATGCTTAACCCAACTTGGTTTCTCTTTAAATTTAAAATGGTATAGCATGTGTAAGTTTTAATTTTTTTTTTATTATTAATAAAAAAATAATTCTTGCACAATGCAATGAAGTCAGAAATGTATTACCACCTGTGACGCAGGACGTGATTTATAAAGAGTTGAGTGATATTTTTTGTTTCTAAGGTTTAAATGGTTTTTTTAATTTAAGGTTTATCACCACCAACATGCGGGCGGATTTTTTTTCCTTGTGAGATTTTGAAACAAAATCAATGGATAAGAGTTTTTAGAAGAGTTTTGAATCCATTAAGAAAAGGAAAACCAATAGGCAGCCACGCGCGTGAAATTGTAATTAAAATATGTGACCAAAAATTAAAAGAAGACAAAAGTTTATGATGAACCAAAGTGGTTCAATTATATTTTGAAAATCGACATTCAATTATTCAGACACAAAGATTATATCGAGGTTTCTTTCATGTTCGAAACGCGCCCGGTGTTCTGACAATTCACCGATTGATCCCTTGTTTTCAGTAACAAGGGATGGCCCCTTGTGATCTTCTGCGTGCTGAAAGATCGTGTTCAGTTCGAAAAGATGAACCCCAAAACCTAGAAACTTCTACCAGGTGACGTTCTCAGCAGTTAGTGATGTCTAGGTGGTCTTTGCAGGGAATTTTTAGGTAGTAACACCATTTTCCATATAAGATTAAATTGGTTGAGTTGAAAACAAATGTTCCACAAATACGCATTCAGTATATGCTCGGTGTTTTCAAGAGATGTTCAGACAGTTTATTCACAAACTCACCACAACGGTAACGATAATAAACAAAATTACAAAATATGGGGCATCATAAATCCAAAAATAATTATGGAACGTCAAATGAACCCAATAGGATGCACAGTATGGTATAGAATAACCTCTGAATGAATCATTGGGCCATATTTCTTCGAAAACGACAACGATGTCTTTCAACACGAGGCAATCATTGAAAATTTTTGAGAGATACATATAATAGAGAAAGAGATATAATAGATAGATAGAGATACAATTTCTCTCATCTTTATGTTAACATACATATTTCAAAACCATAATCGAATGCCAAGGTTAAATAGAATAGAAAAATACTATTTATCAAATAAATTTTAACGTTTCGTATGCACCACCCTGTATATACACGAGAACGTTGCAATTTTTCAACTCTAACAATGAAAACACAAAGTGCAGAGTTTTATTTTTTCGAAATAAAGTTGACATCTAAAGATCTTCTGGTTAAAAACCATAACCATTCCTCATGCAAAAAAAAAAAAATCCACTCCTGAATGTGATCTCTATTTTACTCCGGTGGATACAGAAAACAAATGGGACTCTAAAGGTGCATTTCCACTTGTGAGTAAAATGTCTAAGAGTAGCTCTCAGGCTACTCTCGAGAATATTTTCGTGAGTGGACACAGTGTGGAGAGCAGATCTCGAAGAGTTCACGGAAAACTCTCGGGAGTCGGACTTTCTTAGAGCCACTCTCGGACAGTTACTCTCACAAAACCAGCTTGGTTCGTTTTTGAGAGCAGCCCTCGGCGAGTAAGGTTTAGGATGGCGAAACTCTGGACATGCGACGAGACCAAGAAATTAATTGATTAAATGTTTTGTTTAAAGAATTCACAGAAGCAATTTAAATACAATGAAAGTTATATTAAAAGAAAGATTCATAAAATGGTTTTTTATGAAACTTCGCCACCAGGGGTTATGACGTTCTTTTTGAATTCGCCTCTTATATACTTTTGGGATGCATTGTAGTTGTGCATTTTTTCACCCTCAAGAAAAAGATATGAATGTTTTCAAATTCATCTTCAAACTCCTTGTACTTCGTGGTCTACGAAACGGATAAGGTTTTAATACAAAAGTAGTCATAACAAAAGCTCCATCAGCTACAAAACAGTATCGGACTGGTATGTTTTAACCAGGACGTGGTTCCGGATCGGTGAAATGAATTGTGTTTTGCATTTGTTTCCGGCTTTCAATATAATTTGGAGTTTGCATTTCAATGTGCAATCAAGGGGATGCCAACGGCTTTCGTATTCTTCGGCCATCTCCAACCAAGAAAAGGAAATATAAAATTGACGAGGAGAATTTTCTCAAAGTTGCTCTACCAATTTCAGCCAATGAACCGGATGAGCATAAACAATTTTGAGACTATGTTGCCCAGGACATGCACAGGGCTTGCGATATGAATTTAGCAAACGAAAGCTCAAACGTGAAATTCGTAAGGATGGACAGCCTCCTACTACTCCAGCTACTCTCGGGAGTTTACTTGCGATAGTGCTCCTAAATGGACATGCCCCTTAAGTCGCATCGAAGCTGCTTTGGTGGGAACGTCTCGATGAATTATACATTTTTTTTTTTGTTTTTCAGCACTTCTAATTCTTTTTGCATACTTATCAAAACTAAAGAGATACGAAGAGAAATTTTAAAAAATTTTAAAAGAACTCCGCAGTAGATTGGCAAGTGATTTGGCTCAAGCTATACGAACTAGTTTTCAAAGAAACTTGGATTTTAAAAAAAAAAAAAAAAACTACTTCTATTCTTAATTAAATGGATATATATACACCTATGTACAAAGATTAATAAATTAACCTTTATGGCAGTTCTGTTTCAACTGCGAGGGAACACTGTGTCCTACTCTCATCAGCCAAACAAAGCTAAGCAAACTTATATTTACATTAAACTTTTTGATTTAAACATAAATATCACATAAATAAATTAAGTAGGTAGTCTTGACACACAAATAACGAAAAAAAAAATAACAAAACTAATTCGTGATTTGAGTGTGCGTGTACGTGTGTGAAGGACTTAATAAATCTTTAACAAGGATTTCGATTCATTTTATGTTTTTTGTTTTGGAATATGCAATATTTTTGTTTTTTTTTTTTGGTTTAGAAAATCGTACAACAACCATCAAAACAGCGATTATTATGTTTGCCAATAATACCCGCCTCATGTATCTCATCTGAATCTTCGTTTTGTAACGATGCGCGCTGCAAATTCTCCAGCCGGGATTTCAACTGGCCCGGTGAGACAATTCCACGTAATTCGACGGGTTTCAATAGAGCCCCATCGGCAGTGGTAGCCGCACCAGTTGTAGCAGTAGCGGCAGCGGAGGCCTTCTTTGCTTTGGGCGATAACAGCTTAACTTCACTATTGTTGTTCGAACGTAATCGCTGATCGGTGTATAGTTCATCATTTGGACTACTACGACTACTCGTGTCCAATTCTGGGTATGGCGAATGCGACTCAGCACTCTCGGGCGTGTAGGGATCCTGACGGTTATCAAGGTATGTATTTAGATATTGCGTATCAATGCGGTTAACAATTATGTTATTTGCTAGCAGTAATCTTTTCGATATCAATGTGCAACGATGCCCGACCGGTTGTCTGCGGATGATATTCTGACATTCGGGACAAATCGAACGGTCATTTTTTCTCGTTTTGATTGTATCGTCATCGGTGTTGTTGTCGTCGTCATCATCATCGTCGTCATCATCATCATCATTGTTGATGAGGTCATTATTGGAATCATCCGATTCGGTGGATCGTAATGGAGTGGTACGATGTCTTGGCCTTTCAGCCGCTTCTGAGATTAGTGAACAAAGGCATATGGGCAGATTATCCGAATCGATTAGGTTTATACTGATTTGCGGCTGTTGCGGAGCTGATGAGTTAGATGTTGGATCTTCTTCTATAGCAGACGTTTCAGCGATGTTGGCAGCAGCAGCAGCAGCAGCAGCTAGACTAGATTTATTAGCATTGCGACTAATGCGATTGTTAATGCTGTTGACTGAGGGCTTAGGGCATAATTTTTGACATTCAATTAGGATGGTATTGAATATATTACTGTTATAGGGACAATAATTTTGCATTGCATTGTCCTCATTGGCATTGAGTGATTGACTAATTTTATCAAGCTCGTCATTACTTAGTATGCTATTTGGCGCACTAGCATGCTTAAAGCAATTACAACATCTAAATGTACCTTGATTGGCTTTGAGTTGTATGCTCAGTTGGATTGGCTGTGAAAAATATTAAGAAAACAAAACAAACAAAAACATTTAAGTAAGTTAATTCTAGTTAAATATAATTTGAGGTCATTTTTGGCTCATTTTTAATTATAATAATTTAAATAAATTATTTAAATAAAATTTTCAATAAATATGTCTAACTTTAAAACATGGGAAGACATCGAAGGGCTCAGGAACTTTTTTTACATGCACCAGGAAAGAAAATTCAACGAGGTCCTTTTATATTTAAAGAGATAATCAAGCGTGGGAAAGAATTTTTCAAATGAAAAACGTTCGTCTCCCCACAGTTAAGGATTATACGAAAATACTGGAGCGGAGGATTTAGAAAAAAATCGGTGGTTTGAAGTTGCCATATAAGGTCCAAGGCGGTTGGTTTAAATTACATTCTCACTCGTGGCTGGCGCACATCCGAAATGTCCAAGTTTGCATAAATCTGGCGCATAAATTAGGTTGTTGGCTTTCAGGGTAACAAACAAAGACCTGCGACTTAAAAAAACCAAAATTCATATCGACCGAAACCTTGCTTGGAAACCGATCATGCAGAATATCCATGTGGCACGGGCTGTGTGGCATCTAGCCATGTCCTGCAGCAACCACATGTCTTCGGTGTCAATGTCATCCAATTCGGGCCAAAAGAAATAAGTTATCATCGACTCGCTGTTGATGGTGGTGGTATGGCCAAAGAAGTTTTGAAAGGAGCCGATGATGCCGCTGGTCCAAAAATCCACACCAAACAGTGAATTTCTCTGGATGCATAGCAGTTAAGTGGATCTCATGTGGATTGTGATCGTCAAGATTCGATTATTTACGAAGCCATTCATTCAGAAATGGCCCTCGTCGTTGAATATGATTTTTTGACCGAAATTGAAGTTGACCTCCGAAATGCTCAAGAGCCCAGTTAGCGAACACACCTCATTGTCTATGGCCGTTAAACTCTGAGCCCCTAATTAAGCTTTGTACAGGTGAAACCCTGGTCTACGCAAGGCAGACTTCTTGTGCAAATGGCAGATTTGAGTGCGTCAGATTCTCCTGCTCACTCCTACGGACTGAACGACGTTGCACCTTGTCCTCTCGACGATTATGACGATGATTATGGCGACCGTTAAATAGGCGAAGAGCGCGAAATGTTGCTTTTGTGTTAAATATTCGTTAAAATTTGTGATCAAATGTGGTTGCATGGAAAAATATCTGTAGTAGAGGTCATGTAGACTTTGTCCCAAAACGTCTCATGTTTCCATGCCACGGTGATGATAAGTGAAAGGGTGCGTGCACAAAATAAATTCAAAGTTGTCAACTCCCCATTTGAAAACACGTATAAGGTTATTTTATCCTCATTTGACTCTCGCTACCTACAAGTAGTACACGAACTGAACTGATTCTCAGAACTTATTGCAACCAAACATAAGCAAATTTCAGTCCATAAAATTCACGAGAAAACGTGATCCTCCGCTGCATCGAACCTACTCCATTTCCAACGAACCTGTTCCCATTGTTACAACACTACGTGACATTGGCGACAGAGAACCGAACATTCGATCGCATTATCAACACATTATTAGTAGAGCCAAGTCAGCAGGTGGATTCATCAAACGCTAATCTAAGAAGTTTCCCGCACTTTTGTTCGGTCGTTGCTTGATTACGCTAGCCAAGTTTGGTCTCCATATTATGGCTCTCGCGTTCAACGAACTGAAGCCGTCCAGAGAAGATTTCTCCGGTATGCCTTAAAGGGTCTCCCAACGGATGACCAATACAAGCTTCCTCCATATAAAAATGGGCTAAAATTACTCAGCCTTGAGCCCTTGAGTGGTATAGAACAAGAACAAGCCATTTTTTAAAACGAAAGGTCCTTTTTTCTGTTTGTTAGTCGAATAAATGCCATTGCACGCTTCTGGACCCGCAAAGGTCATTGACTTCTAATGGCTTTAATATTGGATTATAATTTTCAATAGAAAATTGACGATGCACACCATATTTATGCCATAAGGACCACCAACCCTCTTGCTTCTAAACAATACAATCCATGTGAGACCTAGTCCTTCATACTTCATGCACTTAACTTAGCTCTTGAGATGAAGAATGACAAAAATAAGCTGAACACATGTAAGTTTAAAAACGTGAGCAACCGAAGGTTAATGAAACAAACCAAACTATCTAGGAGAAACGATAGTGAATGATATCCTTCCAACATCGCCTAAAATGACCTCAATCAAATTTTTCAAACGATCTAATCAATTGCACTTGCCTTATGATCACCCATACAAACGTTCTCTCCCATTATGCTGTAGGGATTCTCCGAACTGTTGCCACCATCATCAACAATTAAGTCTTTAGCCGCAGGACACATTAATATGCGATCACACCAGGCCGGACATCGTGTTGACATATAATCCGATGGCATATCGGGATCCTCTTCATAAGGATAAGTTGGAGGAAACTTAATTGGATATTCGACTAGAATCTCACTTAATGGCTCCAATTCTCGGTCGTACTTTTGTAGCTGAAATTAAATTAAATCTTTTAAAATATGTTGCATGTGTTGCATGTTACACTTACCCAAGCTTCTTTAAATTTAAGCTGATGATCAGCATAGTTGAATTCTTTCTTGCCAACCGTAAGTACATTATCGCCATCGGTATTCCTGTAGTGAACCTTTGTACTATCGTTTTTAATACTCTGAACCCGGTGTGCGGTCAAGTGTTCTGTGAGTTCCTGCAAATTTTGAAAAGAAATAGAATGAAAAGTTACAAACCCATATTTGATTCTAACCTTCACGACTCCTTCGGTATCACAGCGGAAGTTGAAATCTCCAAATACAAAGAACGGTGCCAGCCCATTCTTGGCGTCTATGTGGAACCTTGAATAGAACACGAAATCAAAAAGAAAAGAAAAAATTGTTATTCAAATTGTTTTAGAGACGTCACAGCTTGCAAAGAATAGTCTTGGTAAACTCTAGATAAGAAGGCGTATACGACGTAACATTGTATCTTTTATTTGAAGAAATTGTCGTAGGCTCTTGTTGAGATAATGTTTAAGCAGAAAATGTGATAAGTCTGATAAAATTGTTTCCCATGGCATCGTGGTTGTTTTTTATCAGTGATGGTGTGTTAAATAATAAATAAATATTGACAAATTCTCAAGTGAGTGGTTTAAAAATGTATTTTCTGCACTTTAGAAAAAAAAAAACATCTAAAGCACTAAGATAAGAACTTCAAAGTTCAGCGAGCGTTTTGAGTCTTAAGCTGGAGATGGAAGGTGTTCAAAAATTAACAAAGAAAATACCAAAAAAGGGCGAAGATGTAACACAAGGAACTCTTCCGATGTTAAGTGTGCAAATTCGAAAACACCGCGCAAAAATTGCTCGAAGAAATCAGGCTGTGACTGTGGGTGGAGTGATTTCATCGTATTTAAAAATTCATGTAAGAGTTCCACAAGGTTCGATTTTCGGTCCTCTCCTTTTAATAATGTACAACAATGAGGTTCCCGACGTGCTGAAACACTGTAAAATTTAAATGATGTACAAATCCATGTCACATACCGCTGAAGATGTAACAGCCCGAATAAACGAAAAATTTGTCACTTGTTGCCCAGTGGTCAGAGAGGAATAATTTAAAATTAAATTCAAAGAAAAGTCACGAAGTTGTTATTTCTCGTGAAGTTGTTTCCTTAAATTGTTAAGAATCTTGGTATGACTTTCAACCAAAGACTCTAGAGGGAAAGTATATGTTCTCTACTTTTTGGGAAGATGACTCGCAATAAAAATTAAAAGGATGTTCATAAAATCACTTTTACTAACCATAATAATGTATGTAACCTGTTTTTTGTGCCCTTGATATATATACATAGCTGATCAAAATAATAGGGAAAGAGAAAAACCAAACAAATTTCAAGCATTGTAGAAAATATTTGAAACTTAATAGCTTATATTTAGTATTCATTAATTTTAGCACATCATTTCGTCCATATATCGTTTAAATTTTTTTTTAAATTTCCTATGCTCGGTTTTTTTTCACCATGTGATTTAAATCAATTCCAATTACACTGTTCAAAATAATAGGGAAATTTAAAGTAAACATTCGTTTTTCCAAAAATAGGTGATACGAAATCAAAATTTTTATTTACTTTTTTATCTCTATCACATTAAAAATATTTTTACGTTACACTAATATCCAGAATGACCGCCTTTGTTCTTAAGGACAACACTTATTCGACCTGGCAGAGAATCTATAAGTTTTTGACACGTCCTCACAGGAATGGCCAATAGCTTTCAATTGCGGTCCACAGCTGAGTTTTGTCTTGAAGGGTCTGTCTCGCTTAAGATCTTTTCAGTTCCGCCCACAAATTCTCAATGGGATTGAGATCGGGGGACTGAGAAGGCCATGGTAACACCGACACTTGATGGTCCCTCAACCAAGTACTTACTAACTTCGATGAGTGCTTGAGATCATTGTCCTGTTGGAAGTGCCATCTCAACGGCATATTGTCCTCAGCATATGGTAACATCACGTCCTTTAAGATATCACGATAAATCTCTTTATTCATGAAATCTTTTATTTGTACAATAGGTCCAACACCGAACCAAGAAAAGCAGCCCCACACCATGACACTCCCACCTCCATGTTTAACAGTTTTTTCCCTGAGGTCGCCGAACATTTCTACCACTGTCAGAACCAAATAAATTAATCTTAGTTTCGTCACTCCAGGGAATGTTACGAAACATCTCCTTGGAATGGTTTCTTAAACTCAAAGCGAAATCCTTTCTCGCTCTGATATTTTTTCTACTAAGTAGTGGAACTTTGCGAGCGATCCTTCCAGGCAACTGATTTTGCAGCAATCTTCTTCGGACTGTTGGGGCACTGACTATGTTATCAAGTTCAGCTGCAAATGCTCTTGATGACAAAAAGGGATTTTTTTCGCTAGCAAAACAATGTGGGAGTCATCAGTGGGAGTTGTTTTTTTTGGTCTACCTCGTGTTTCTTGTGATGGAGTTCTTGAAAGTGCATTGAAAACGAAATTGATTGACCTTCCCAAAGTGTTTGCAATAAACTTTAGAGTCTTTCCCTCGTTTCTCAGTTTTGTGAAAATGCGATCTTCTTCCTCACAACAATGCCTTTTACGCCCCATTTTTAACGTACAGTTCTTTATTTATAGAATGAAAAAACAATCACCTTTTTACTGTTTTTAATTAACTAAGAATTGTTTTTGAATAGAAATATTAAAGAGAAAAGAAAATTCCCTTTTATTTTGAACACTCTTGAAAACACTTTTTTTGAACTTTACACCACAGCACCATTCACATGAATGATTAACTGATAATTATCCCGGCATAGGAAAGACAATGCAGCTGTGCAAACAACTGCACTAATTGCTGTGCCGAAAGGGAAAAGGAATTGTGGAAACAAACAAAAGTACTGTTTATAAGTGATATTCCCTATTATTTTGAACAGATCTGTATAATGTATAGAAGGAAAACTGTGCAATCCGCGAAGGTTTGACCATGTCTCTGAATATGCCTTTAGAGTTTTTAATATGCCTTTCAAAAAATATTGGGACCTTAAAGTTCTTTTGTTGTTTGTTCGATCTCCAAACTAAGAAGATTTACGAATTCTGCAATTGGCTTACATTTTACCCATTGCCTATTCTACAGGGAGTCTTTTGACGCAGCTTCGAGAGGGAAGTTACTCGAATTTGGTTTTTAAAAGGAAATTAATGTGAAATGGAATGAAGAAAAAAAATTCGATGTAAACTTTTTGAATTTATTTAACTATTTATTATTCTTTATTATTTGAATTTTTATTTTTTATTATTTATTATTTATTATTATTATTTATTTTTTTTTTACTTTATTATTTCTATTATTCTTTTAAATGTTCTCATAACCGGGTGAGTGAGAACTGGATAAGCTAGAAAACTCTACAAGTGACTAAAACATTTCTTCCAGGTCCCATCATTTTAACCCGATAAAACTTCTTTGAGAAAAAGAAACCTCAATAACTGAAAGTCGTTTATCTCTCGTAGTCTTCTATAACTGAGAGTGGTACTTTTCTCTACCTCTAAAAGCGACAGTCGAGCTTACGTTCTTAATTTTCGTGGAAGAACAATGTTATTGTAGTGGAACTTAACATTATTTTTGTATCGTATTCTTTTCGAATTGCCAAATGTGCGTGTTTATAAATTTATTTGTCGAACTTTCTACAGTTGATATGAATCAATTGCGTAGAAAAGTTCAGCACGCACCTACACTTAGATACATTCAGATTCGTACGGAGTGTGTTTTCACACAAAACTCTCAATTAAGGTCCAAGGAATTAAATTCCGTTTATGAGTCATTATACGATGAAGTCATTTCTTTCACGTTCCTCACAGTAAGTTGCGTATGACGCAAGTAAATGCAACTTCATGTCAGGATTTTATTGTTTAAGGCACTAAAGTGTTTAAAAAAACATTTAAGGTACTTTTTCTATTTAAACTCGATTTCTAGGGGACTGTTTTCATTTTTAGAATAGGTAAAAAAATAAGCGAAGATGTTGGCATTTGGAAAGAGAAATAAGAAAAACAAAGGCCGTGAAAAACAAAAAGGAGCTTCAAAAACTCATATTGGAAGAGTGCCATTAAAATTCCGCCAATTGTTACCGAAAATTTGGTTGAATCGCTTCCAAGTAGACGTAATATGGTAAAGCACAGAGGAGACCCTACAACTTATAAATTGCTTTATTTTTTTCTGTTTTTAGAAGTAAAAATATTAATTAACTAAGCCTCGTAAGAAACTGGATGTATCCTATTTTCTTACCTTTATATCATTTCAGAAATATTTTATTACTATTTTATTAAATTCGAACTTTTGTTTCCCTTTAGTTCTAGTTCTTATATTGAATTAAGAAAAAATAAATATTAAAGCTTAACCTTTTTTTATTTAAATAACGAACTATTTGTAAAAAATTATTGTCGTACGAAACTGAATGTTTCTAAGTATACTCAAATTGTTAAAACGAAAAATCAAATTATTGTGTTTAAGTGATAAACTTAAAATAGTGTATGCGTTCGAGAACTGAACCCATATTTTATAAAATTATAAAATCAAAAGATTCTATTAAGTCTTAGTATTCTCAAGGACAAGGATCTGTTAAATGGATTCGACTTTCTAAATTTTACAACATTGAAAAGTGCCTTTAAGAATGGATAATACAAACCCTCTTTAAGAACATTCCCGTAGATGAACCCTTCTTGAAGAAAAATCGTTCAAAAGACTTTTCTACAAAACTGGGAATTCAGAACTTCTTAGATAGCAAAGACTCGTTAGAGGGTTTTAGAAAGCGTCATGATATATCAAAATGATATGAAAAGCGTCATAAAGCAGCCGGGGAAAGTAAAGCTGTGGACTAAAGCATCTCTGACCAATGGACTGAAGAAACCAATATTTCCAAACGTAAAAGTCATGTTCTTGCCGACCAGTACCACAAGTAAACTTCAACCATTGAATCACATTCAAACGCTTTTATCGCAGAGGAGTCGTTAGACGCACTCTTACGAAAAAAAGCAATGTTCCTGAGAATAAACTCCTAGCCATGAAATTTGCAAGGAGAGCATGGTACGCAGTAAGTGACGTTACTATCAAAAACTGCCTCAAGAAAACTAGGTTTTGTATCAACACAGATAAACAAGACTTTTGAGGAAAATGAAGTTGAAGTTGGACTTCGCAATGGGGAATGAATCAAGCTTGTGTTTCACTAAACCAGTACGTTAACGCCAACATTCGATGACTTCGTACAGATTGATCATCAAGAATTGTGTGAGCAGTATGAGCGCGCGTACTGACGGAAATGAGAGTGAAGATGAAGTCGAACACTCACAGATTATGGACACAGAGGTTAAGAATATTTAAAAGAAGCAAAAAGCTTCAAAGCTATGCTCCACCAGTTGCTGATATAACAATTTTTGAAACGATTTATGAACTGGAAAATTGAATATGAATTTGAAATTGTTTAAGTGAAAACATTACATAAGCGAAAAAGAGATTGCGATCCCTTGAACTCTCGCCAATCCAGGTTCGATGTATTTGAATATTTAATTTTGATTATTTGTTTAATTGATAGCTTAAATAATTTACTTATTCACCAGCTTAATTATTTTTTGATAATTTTAATTAAAATAAACTGTAGCATTTATTTAAAAGACAATGTCTTGTTATGTTACATGCCCGAAAAATAAAAAATCGAATCTAATGACAACAGTTCGGAAGTAATATAAATCAAGTCCCGCCAAAAATATTGCCCGTATCAATGAAATAACTTCATCGGCTGCGGAAACGAACCAGCCTAAGGAGTTGAATATAATTCCAACAATCAGGCTCTCCAGCTATATCGAACTGTGTAGACTTAGTTGGTTGAGGTACCTTTTCGTTTGAAGCAAATGAATTTTCGGACGTTCATGTCCACCTGCTAAACAAATCCAAGCCACCTGAGTTCTTCTACGCATCATGGTTAAGTATCCTTTTTTGCACATACGGTTGTGTTGAAAATAATATTAGTGCTACATTGAAATTGTTTTACGCCCTTCCTTGACCGATTTCTTTGGCGTTGACTTTTCGTAAATAATACAAGCGTACTTTCCGAGCAAATTCAGGAAAAATATACACAGCTGCGCTTGCTTGTTTAAGGATATCACTCAAGGAAGTGACTCGACAGTGACAGGGGCAAAAACACAGGAGTATGTATCGCCTCATGCTACCTCCCCTATGACTCGCCGCAACCACCACCAAGCGACGAGCTAAAACAATTTGTTGTATGGACCAGATAAGGAATGGTAACAAATGGACACGACTGTAACTGGAGCAGCACAAACATAAATGAAAGAGGTGAGTCATTTTTAAATTACCTTAACACTGAAAATAAATAAACGCTGTACGCCTACTTTTATTACAAAAAAAAAGAAAAGTTTTAACATTAGTCTAACTGGAACCAAAACAAGTCATCTGGTGAACGACTGGCGAATATTTAACGAAGCCTCACTATCGGATCACAGATGGAGAGGATTCAATCTTGACATAGAGGTAGGTAGGTAAAAGTGGTGGTTCAGTGAGAACCTAATTAGCACTAAGTGCCGTTTTAATTCCACAGCTCTGTTACCTTATTTATGATGTAATTTTAGTGTATTTGAGATATCTCTAAATCCAGCCCGAGGTATTTAAGAAGAACATTAGTTCCTTAATATCCTCAGCAGAAATCTCATTAATTGAGTTAAAGAAAGGTCTACCAAGCGCCCGTTGCCTGGCTCTAGCCAGAGCCGGACATTCGCAAAAGAAGTGTGTTAGGGTCTCCCTCTCAGCTGTGTTTTTGCAGCTGCGACAATGTGAGTTGTGTGGGATACCTAGCTTAATGGCATGATCTCCAATCGGCCAGTGTCCTGTGCAGACCGCCACTAATCTAGCAATATCATGACGGGCTCGCCGAAAGAGATCTTTTGTTTTTGATTGTTTGTATTCCGGCCATATTTTCCTTGATGTTGCACAGTTCGTAAGTCTGACCCATCTTAGATTTGCTACTTCAAGGAAGTATGAGGATATTTTTGTCTTGACTGCTTGTAGTGAGATGAAAACCTCACCTGCAAGCGAGCGCTGAAGGGCAGATCCCTATCTAGCAAGTTCATCGGCCTTCTCATTGCCTGGGATAGCACCGTGGCCGGGAACCCATATAAGGGAAATGAGCTTACCTTCTAACGACGCTATTTCAGCTCGGCATCTTGACATAGAACAAAACGAACCAAAGTCATGATAAGGAAACCAAAGAAAACAAACTGGAAGGATTACACCAGCAATTTTAATAAGCACTTAGACCCAAAAATGAAAGGCTCACTTCCTCTGATTCTAAAATGTATTCTTACAGGTGGAATAAGGAACGACGAAAGAAGCACGATGTTTAATAAAGCAAAGAGAACAAGACAAGAGGTTGACTAGAAATTTTAATAATTTAACAAGAACAGACAAAAGGAAAACCACCTAGAAAGCCTTCTGTTCCGAATAACGTGGCAAAATAGGGTAGCACGAGTGAAAAAAATCATATCGAAAGATATACAACGTTTGGAATGCTTGGAATAACAGGCGCACAAAACTCTACGCCGAGTGCAGCCATCGAAGTAATATAAAACATTACGCCAGAACACCTGGGAGTGAAAAGACAAGCACTGTGTCACTTAGATAACGAAAAAAACACCGGAAAATTGTGAACGTTGTAAGGACGATGACACCACTACTTGATCGCTACCTAGTAGAGAAAACTTTAAGCTTTAGAAACAACTTGAGGAAAATTTTTCAATTCGGAACTTCCTAAGCGAATGGAAACCAGACAAGGGACCCCGGTGATATCACTTTACAAACGAACGACTCTCGCATATCGTCTGATCGAGGGGATCTACTGCCCAAGCCCATCGATCGAAATTTCAAGGCGTCTTGAACCTTTCGTCACGGTCTTTCAAGCTCAACTGGAGTAGGAACGCTCACCGACCACAACATATGCTAATCTGCACCGATAGCACTGCAGCAAAAAAAGCTATTACAAACCCCTTGTCACTTTCGACAGTGGTAAGAAAGTGTTAACACAAACTAAACAAACTAGCAACACTAAACGACGTCAGTTTAATGAATGAAAAAGCTGACGAATTGGGTAAAACAGGATCAGCTAAATCTATAAAAGACAAACCGACTAACAAGGTAGCGAAACGAGCTCTGAACTCCACAAAAATGAATGTACAGTAAGTGCTGCGACTGGTAACAGGGCACATTAACCTAAATCTCCACTTAAATAGACTCAGACTAGCAGTAACCACAATAGGCAAAAGCTGTAAGGGGAAGAGGAAGATTGGGAACACTTCCTCTGCCACTGCCCAGCAACAACGAGACTGCGACATGAAATACTGGGATCAAAATTGATACCAGATCTTTCGCATCTCAAAGGAATAGGGAACGCTGAGATTATGGATTTTGCAAAACGAACGAAACGATTTACCGACCATGCAAATCAAGCCAATCCATAGAAATACCTTTGACATCTCCCTTCCCCCCTTCTTAACCATAATCTTTTCCATACAGAAAATATGAGAACACAATAGGCCCATTCAGGGTCCTAGGTAAAGAGCAAATATAGCTCACCTAAACCATCCAATCAAGTGGCGGCACTTTTGGACCTTTTGTAGGCGCCACTCACGGCCGATGCGAACAAAATTCGGGAACTAAATTGATCAACCTTTTCGTGCAAAAGAGGCCGAAGCCATCGAAAATGTTTTCAAAAACTGTATTGACGTGAAGTTAGCATGTTTTAAAAGAAACCCACGCACGGGCCACCCTAGATGGTTGAGTTAAAGTACGTTCTGTTTTGCTATACTCAGTCTCACATTTTTAGATCCATATGGAACCCGTGACACGACAAAAACAGCACTTATATCGAGTGAGATAAGGAGGGGAATTTGAAGTTACAATAATTCAGTCATTTTGTATGGAACCTCAGAGCGACGAGAGTTCGAATTTTCTACTCCTTATCTTCGATTCGCACATGAACACATGCATTTTTCTTTTAGTCGTATTTGCTTTTTTCAAAAACGTCTGCCAGAAAATTATTCACGGTTGATTTAAAACCACCCTCCACATACCGGAATTCGAAATATAAGCTTCAAAAATGATTCAAGCTGCAGGCAGAGGTGGCATAAGCCGGATGAATAACATTCACTGGAAATATTTAATTCGATATCCAAACATCCCACCAAGAAATCAATCACTATCACGTGCGTTTGTTGTTCCGCACCCACATAATAGAAATGAAAACGTAGTGAAAAGCCATGTGAGTCCCCAACCCCCGAGCCCACGTGACTTCTCCATTATTCAACGATATGTATTTCTTCTCTTTAAAGGCATTTAAAGTTCGTTTTCAAAAATTCAAAGAATCCACATAAAAAGCTACCCATCGTCCTAATCCCCCATTGCCCACACAATAAATAAGGTCCTTTCAATGTTAAGTGACCTATAAAGGAGCCCAACCCACAGCACGACACACACATAATAGATATTTTCCACTCACCTTTCCAATGTGTGAACCAGCGCTCTCCTTCTTGTCTTGCAATATACCGAGGGGAACTCCTCGCAGGCCGCTAAATTGGAAGCATCATGAAATAGGTGAATATTGACGAGATCAATAACGGTTCCATTAATTTCCCAGCGTGTACGCATAAAACCCTTGCGCGACCATTTGCACTAAAAATAAAATAAATACACACACACGCACACAAGGAGAGACAAAAAAATAAAAAGAAAATTATTCAAGGACGCGAATTGTTTATTTTTATTACAAAAGCAACACACAACACAACACTAACATGTACTTCAATTAAAAAATTTTGCAATGGTATATGTATGCGTGAGTGGGTGTGTGTGTGCGTTTTGTGTCTGAATGAATACATACTTCGGGAAAGAAGTGTTGTGGAAATTTAGATTTCTCTTTGGTGGAGATTGTCTCAATGTTGCCCGTGTAAATGCTTTTCCCTTCGGCTGAGTCCCATTCGTGCGAAAGGAAATTCCATATTTTCACCCCCGCCAGTGATTCATGGACAAAGTACAAATTTCCCAGAGCCTAAAAGTAGAAAACAAAGTGGTGTATCTAGTAGCTATGTTATGTATGCATGTGTATATTATGTTAGTGACAGGATAAAGGTTGGATATGACATCCTGCCTGCCTGCCTGCATTTGTGTTGTTTGTGTGTCGCGCCAATGGCGAGCACATGTTGCATAAGTTGCTTTTCAAATTTTACACCATGTAGGTTGGATAGAACAAGGCAGGCTTTAAAAGTGATTTGGGTAGACGGTGACTGATTTTGTCCTGATGTTGTTTAAGAGCATGTTAGCCTTCTAATCGTTCTTCCATCGTTTAATCTAGCGGAAAAATACAAAAAAAAAAAACCGGCCAATTGCGAGTCGGACTCGCACAGCGAAGGTTCCATACAAACTTGTGGCTATGTAAATAGTTCGTCCGTTCATCACGCAGATCGAGTCTCGAAGAGTTTTCCCGCTTTTGTTTCTTTGTTGTGCCCTTGCGTACAAAAGTAGCCAACTCTTTTGACTGCATCGATTAAGAAGCTTGATTTAAGAGACCGAATTCATAAGTATTTGAACTTGTTACCTCTACGCATTCCTGAGAAAAACGGTGGCGGCTGACAGACGAACAAAAAAGTGATCCTATAATAAAGGGTCCGCCAAATAACTTTTTTTTTTGAAAATGCTATAAAAAAAAACTGCTGAATATTTTCTCAAATTTCTTTTTTATTTGAAAGTACAATCCTTCCGGTTAATAATGGAAAATAATTTCATTCAAATGGCTGCCTCGGCTGGCCATGCGGTAGCCTACACGATCGGTCCAATTTTTTAGCACATTATCGATTGTGTGCAGCTGTATTTCACCAATGGCTTCACGAATATTGTCCTTTAATGCGGCAATTATCTCTGGCTTGTCGGCGTAACACTTATCTTTAAGGGCACCCCACAAATAATAGTCCAACGGTGTCAAATCGCAGCTCCGAGGTGGCCAAACGACATCAGCTCTGCGGCTGATAATGCGATCTTCAAAAACAGGGCCCAAAACATCGAGTGTAGCTTCGGCTGTGTGGCACGTAGCGCCGTCCTGTTGAAACCAAATGTTGCCAATATCCTCCTCTTCAATTTTTGTGAAAAAAAATTTGTTCAACATGGCCCGATAACGATCGCCATTGACTGTAACGGCCACTTCTTGCTCATTTTCGAAGAAAAAAGGCCCAATTATGCCTCTGGATCAAAATCCGCACCAAACAGTGACTCGTTTTGGGGGCATCGGCTTTTCAATGTAAGCGTGCGGGTTTTCTGTGCCCCAAATGCGACAATTTTGCTTGTTTACATACCCGCCAAGATCAAAATGAGCTTCATCTGAAAAGATGATTTTTTTTGGCAAAATCGGCATCTTCTGTAAGTCGATCGCAGGCCCACTTAGCGACGCGAAAACGCATTGGATGGTCAGTTGGCATCAACTCCTGAACCAATTGGACTTTGTATGGCGTCATACCAAGGTCTTTATGCAAAATTCGTCTCAATGATGTCTCCGAAATGTTCAATTGTTGAGAACGACGGTGAATTGATGTTGATGGCGCTTCACGCACACTTTCTGCCACAGCAGCAATGTTCTCGGGTATACGCACTGTTTTTGGCCTTTCACGCTTTGGTTTATCGATGAGGATGCCAGTTTCTTTGACTTTTTTTTCAAGATAACGAACATACGGAGCTGACGGTGCTTCTCTTCTTCCAAAATCCGTGCGCACACATTCTGCAACATTACCATGATTTTCAAAGTAATGTCGCAATATTTCCCAGCGTCGTTCAAGCGTATACACAACCATATTCGTTCAGCGGAAGGACATGAGCTAAGTGTTTCCATTCACGAAATAAGCACTCGTTGAAAAAAAAAAGTTAGATGGCGGACCCGTTAGTTCTGTTTTCCATAAGAGGAGCGTTGCTTAGAAAATATCAGACCAGGGCCTCTAGCTTCGCTATTTGTGTGGGCGCGTACAGTTTATCCGACTCCGGACAGTACTAGAAGCTTTCCCATGGCTGTTGTACTCGTGAGACTTGGGGCCGAGAAAAATTTCAAACTGTCCTTATGGTCCTTCGAGCTCAGCAGTTGGTGTACTAATAGACGCATCAAACACGCGCTGGTAAAACATTTAATCAGAAAATGTCCAAGCCACTTGTTTTCATGCATTCTAACAAAATTATGGTTGGTAGGAATGGATGTCCTATCACTCATTAAGGCCGCAATTCGAGTGAGAGAATGGCTATGAGAGCGAAGGGAGTCCTCCGCTTAAAAGGTTGGTAGCCGAAAATGGACTCGGTCCAGTTTGGCACCGTGAAAAAAAGTATGGCATCGTGACCAAATATTGTTGACGTTTTTGAAAGTCAATGATAGTCTTAAGTCTCTGGCTTTACCCGGTGACGGTGGCATTTAGAATTTGCTTGCATTTAGCGCTGTAGAGTTCTTCTGCAAGACATCAGGACGAACAGAATCTATTTTGTTTTCATCTCTGAAACATCTGTAAAGTGAATTATTTCTGATACGACTCGGTTGTCTTTGCGATGAACTTTCAGTCTTCTATCCTTTCTCTTCAATATTTGGCAATTTTGGTTGCTATTTTGGTTGATTGGTTGACTATGGGCCATGCTTTGCAAGCAACCAACAAATGTGTACATCTTGGCTAGCTCGGATTGTATCCATATTGCCGCAAGAGCTTTCATAGGCGCCGAGCTGTCAATGTCTCTGACAATGATCAAATCCGGAGCTTGTAGAATGACTGTTATTTCGGTACCTGAAAGATGAAGCAGCCATTTCTCATCGTAAGAGTACCCAACCCTTTGAATTGTCGGTATAAAATGATAATCATTCGTTTGGAGTAGTCTGCATCCTCAAAGATGACTGTTTTCGTCATCCTAGCCATGAGGCATTTCCATTGAGATAGGATGGTATCGTTTCCTAAAGGTTTTTTTTTTTATTTTTAAATCCACAGCACTAATTCTGTATACCTTGCCCACCGCTTTGTTTCTACAATTGAGATCGATCTCGGGGTCAGGGTCATCAATGATTACAGCGCTTGGTTGAGGGTCGCTTGGATTTCATTTATCCCTTTCTATGTCACTCGTCTTGACACAATTACGTCGTTAGTAAGTACTTACTCATCAGACCACCTATCCGTGGAGGATGGAAACAAGCTTCAATTGTCATTCCAAGCCTCTTTCGTGAACCTGATGTATCAAATTTGAAGATACTAGTAGGAGATAGAAAATATAAGGACTAGATCCACAAATTTCTACAGCTCATATAGAATTGGTAAGATGTTTGTTTTGCAGAGTAGGATTTCGAAGTAGCATCGATTGTCTGGAATGCGTCAGTCGCCTAGAATAGGTGTGTCGTTAGTGGAGTGGATACAAAATGTATGCCTTGATAAATAAACTCCTTTCCTCAAGACTAAAGCTGGCGCACGTAATGATTTGGCTGGAACTGGAGGGATAAATAAGAAAGCTTGAACTTTTTTTTTCAATATTGCACTCTTAGCTGTGCTCTTGTTTAGCCAAATCAAAGTTTCAGCTTCAGCCCCAGGAAGCAACCAATATTTATTGTAATTCAACCTAACGTTCTTGTAGTGTTTCTAGACAATAGATCCATCTCCCGAGTGTGTAGATACTAAAAAGATCATTTTGTCCTTTATCCTTCTGGCAACTTGATATACATAAAATTAATACATTACTCGAGTCAGGCAAGAAGCAATGTGCGTCTAAATATAAAATCACATATGTAAGTATGTAAAAACACATCTAGGGCAAACATTGCCGGTCCCGTACACACCGAAAGCATTCAATAAAGTGTTGTGCGAGACTTGCCGTAACTGCTAGTCTCGAACAAGCTCGGTATTCTCCCATGTAAGATGGATTTATATTTCACCATACTGAACTCTTATAAGGCTTAATTAGAATCACAAAGGTCTGGTAGCTGATGACCTTAATCCTATCATTCAAAATCTGAGTAAAAGAGGGATCCAAGTGACATAAATACCGCTTTCGTTTCTTTCAGATGAATGCTTGTTGCTCCAGTAAGAGAATTTAACCTGTTTTACTGCGATGGAAAGAGTATGGTTTCGCATTTAGCACTATTTATCTCGAGCATCCTATTGCGGTTTGAAGGTTGTCGAACTTTTGTTTAAGTTCGGTCAGGAAATCCTCAATTTTCGAACCATGAGTATACTATACAATATGACATCATCAAGTCCCTCGGTATTTCAAAAACGTTAAAGAGTATTGTTGCAGAGAATTGGCCATTGCAGCTCCCTTGGCTTTTTTGTTTCAAGCCTCTTTTAAACAAAAAGTTCTTCCACAATTTTGGAATGATTTCATAATTCCGTTGCACAAAGAAGGCTTCCGGGGATATGTAACTAAATACAGATCCACTGTAACAAAAATGTTGGAATTTACTTCATTTACCAATAAAACCCTAGAATAAGGAAATCCAGTCGAATGCGTAAACAACACTGATTTCAGTAAGCCCTTAGATAAGCTTTCCATTCAGCATATTGCTTTGAAAATTAAATTTCTTAGTTTCCCTGTATCTTTCGTGAACTGCATATGCTCATATCTTGACTGGAGAGCGTTTCAAGTTTTGTTTAGTGGATCAACCTCTAATGCAATAAACGCTTCCTCAGGTGTGCCTCAAGGTAGCCATCTTGGTCCTCTTCTATTCATTCTAGCCATAAACGATGTTGTAAGTATAGCCATGAGCTCAAGCGTTCTAATTTATGCCAACGATATAAAAATATTGAAGTGTATCCATAATTTTTTCGACTGCAGCGCTTTACAGGAAGACTTTCATTCATTCATTTCAAAAAGGTGCTTCAATAATTGTTTATCATTGAATATATTTCTTATCGAGGAGTCTTAATTCTCTGACCTCTGTGAAGTACACCATAAATCGTTCTGCACTGGTCAAAGTGAAACTAAGAAAGGACTTTGGTTAATGAAAGCAACCTTGTACACTTCATTTGTCAGGCCAGAGCTTGAGTACGCGTCCAATGTGTGGGCACCGTATTACTTAACACATATTGACCGTATCGAGTCGGTGTAATGCAAATTTGTTCGGTTCGCAATTTGGTTTTCAAGCTGGACTGATGCTCTTCGTGTTCCACCTTATAAGGACCGTCTTCTTCTTATCGGCCTTGATTCCTTGCAAAAACGTCGGGATGTCTGTGGCATTGTGTTTTTGCATCAGTTTATTGCTTGTAATATTGACTCACCACCACTTCTTAGCCAAATTTATTTTAGTGGTTAGTCATTCAATTTTAGAAATTCAAACAGTTTGGACATAAAATACCACTGTACGAATAACGAACCTCTTTCTCGGATGTCAATTGAAGCAAATGTTCAATTTTGTTTCCAGTAAATTGGTACTAAAATAAATTTCATTTCATTTATTAGTTTATTTATTTAATAATAGATTTATTTTAGAACTTTTTATTATGTCACTTACAATGCATGTTTTATAAGTTGAATTGATAAATTAGTGTCGCATTCAGGGATGGCTGCTTTTTTATAAAATAGCCGTTTACTCATTTTTATACACTAGGGATGTTTCGCCGTGCTGTAGCAAAAGCCATAATTTTTAATGTTGTACAATTTATTTAATATGCATAATTAAATAGCATTACTATTTTTAAGATTAAAGGGGAGTAAAAATTAATCAAAAAGTAAATAGTGCATCTATATAAAAGGTTAAACTTTATAAATGTCTTAATAAAATCAGTCAAAACATAATAATCTTTGTTCACACCTGCTAGAAAGTTTCAAAAATAATTTTACTCAACTTGATTAAACTAAATAATACAAAGAAAAAAAAATGTTTATTTATTGAAAACCCATCAATATTTGTTTACGTTTCAATAGTAGAAACAAAAACGTGGGAATGGACGAGCTGCCAGCCAAACATCAATGGAATATTGCCAAGAATAATTAATTAAATCCCCGAATCGCGTTGCTATTTTATTTTTTTTTGTTGTTGTTGATTGTTACAATTTTAATGTCATAAAAACAAATATAAAGACGGATTCATCATTGTAAGGTCAAAAGAAGAGGCATTTCAATTCAAGTAGTCACTTGGTTGCATTGATTCTAATCCTCGAAACATTTAAACTTGGTGACACTTTCTCTTCTTTCGCTCGAGGCCTATGATTTCCACTTCTTGACTGACTCATTGTCAATTATCGTTATTGAATATACAAAGTAGCAATAGAACTTTCACCACTTTAGTAATAAAATTATTTATTGGCAATACATCGTTGGAGACAATATTAAGGCGCGGTTCACATGTATTTGATAGTGCTTGAAATTGAAAGTGTCAAAGCTAAAGTTGGGCCCACTGCTGTTTTTTCCATAGCTTGTTGAATGAGCAAAGGTTGCCACCATGGTTAACATTCTACTGTCTAACAAAGGTTTAAGAAAAAACATTTTCTAACGAAGGTTCAAGTTATCTTGACTCCAATAAGTTTTTGCTTCCTCTGCTGTCTGGATCTCGAAAACAACACATTCGCTTAATCGCTACAGTTAAGGATTCTGATGATGTTGGGATGCAATTTGAATTTTTGAAGCCTTTAATAGCGGAAATCATTTTTTGGGTTTGGTGAATTATTCCTTACAATTTTTGGACTTACTATCATAAGTCCCGCAGTAGTCTATCCTGCGGCATATTTTACTCTGCTTATATACATACAGTGCCGTGCAAAATAGTAGGAGTGTAACCTATTTTAAATAATAATTTTCATATACTGCCACTTTTTCTTAAATTTACTGTACTGTTTACGATCAATAGCAATCTAGTCAACCGTCTGCAGGGACAATTTAATGGTTCTCTCTCATTCCTTTGTGAAAATGTCACTTTGTGTGGTGTCCTGCAGTATAAAGGCGACTTTCTTTCCTTCACCTTTCATTTTTACACAGTAAAAAGTAAGTGCTATTCTTCCATATTATATTTCCACTGAACTCGTTTCAAAACCGATGATTTTTGTTTCTTATGGAGTGAGACGTTTTACCACATCTGTACAACTGTACACCAGAAAGATAATTAATTATTCAAAACCATTTTAGGGGCGGCAAAACCCATAAGAAAGATCAAAAACTTGTTGAGTGTTCGGCAAAAACGATAAGGAACGCAATGCAATTTGATAGAAAAGCAGAAACACGGGGGCGTTCGAAAGTTCAAAGATGCATCCTACTGCTGCTACAGCTACAGTGATTGTGGGTGAACTTGATTTGCCATGTGGTGTCCATTCAGTAAGAAGACGACTAAGGGACCACAACTTTAATGCTCGCAATCCAGGAAAAGTCACATTTTTAAACAACACACAAAACTAAAAGAAAAAAGTTTGCGGGAGATCATTTGGAATGGGCTCCTGAACAGTGGACTGACGAGACTAAAGGATCCTTGAAAGTATGTAATACGTCCACGAAAATACAGAGATATGATTTTAAAAACACTACGAAAACGGTAGAGCTAGTATCATGGTGTGGGGATGCTGGATGGATTTTGGTCCACAATATTGGATCAAAAATATAACGAACTAGCACTCGTACGTGGAAATTTTGCTAAGCATCATGGTACCATATGCCGATTTCGAAATGGGTCTTTTAGCAGGACGATGGCACAAAGCATACCAGCAGAACAGCCAAGCAATGATTTCAGGACAATAAGACTGAGGTCATTGAGTGCCCCGGTCAGTCTCCCGACCTCAATCCCATTGAAAATTTTTGGTCGGACGGAAATAGAAGTCAGCAATGCGAAAATTAAAAAATGCTTTGGTTAAGCAGGCTTGGAAATCAATACCATCGAAAAGATGGTTGATGGATTTCAGTTTGACAAGTTTTGTTCGCTTTTAAAGAAAATTAAGCGCATTTGAAAAACCACTGTTCCTTTTGTTGTCTTAGCAATCATATAATATAAATTCAACTTCCTTTTATTTTTAACGCTTGACTAAAGTTAATTTTCGTTGCACGCTTATCATTCCAGTTTTGTTCATCTTTGCTGCGGTAACTTATTAGAATTACAATTCACAGACAAGTTATAAGGTCCTTGCCGTTTTCAATGACACTATAGGCTGCGTAGATATGACAATATTTCCAAATTCCATCGTCATATTCTTGGGTGTTCTTTAGCCGTATTAAGAGTTGCTTGATGTTGCGTCTTCATTCGCAATGGTCATGACCAACCATTTGCTTAAATTTGTTCATTCGTTTCGAACATAAAAATGATTTATCCTGGCTAAAGAAATTTCAACTATCCACGAGTTCTCTCTTCCCTCGGAACTTAAGCGCACATTTGAAGCAATTTAAATGATTCATACATATTTTAGCACTTTCCTTTCACAATGACGTTCTAGAAGCGGCTGTGCAAAATTACGTAACCGTCTGAAGTAATAGCAGACAAACAATGCAGAACGACATCTGCATAGGGTGCACTAATCTATTTTGTCAATTGTCTTCTGATTTGGTCTGCACAGTAAGAGCCTTTAATAGTAACTTACTTTTTTTAGGTTTTCTGCCAATACCATGTCATCGTCATATCCATAGCCTTTGCGTCCCACTTTCGAATTTGATCTTATTCGGTGTCAGTGAAGACGGTCTTTCTTCGGCAAAAGACTCTTGTTTCTTGTGGTGGATCCAGGTCTTATTTGCTCCAAAGCTCTAGGTATCTCAACTTGGTATCTCCCAAGGTTTGCTCTTTAAATGTCAACTCATACCGCCAAAGCACCGATTTCAAGGGTTTTTCAATACGAGCGCCACAAAAGTTTTTTTTTTAAATAAAACAAAAACGGTTTTTGATATCAATGAAATTCTTTGTTCCTGTGAAAGTACGTTCGATGCCATTATGTATGGAACTCGATTTCTTTTGCATGGCCACCACGGGCACGCTTGCAAAAGTCCAGACGCTGAAACCAATTTTCGACGGTTTTCAAGCATAAATCAGCCGATACTGCTGCAATTTCACGTTCGATATTCGTACGAAGTTCATCAATTCGCTGGCTTGTTGGCATAGACCATAGACTTGACGTAGCCCCAAAGGAAATAGTCTAACGGTGTCAAATCGCACGTGCGAGGCGGCCAAGCGACTGGACCATTTCGTGAGAAAACACGTTCTCCAAACTTGGTTTCCAATAAATTGATTGTGACATTCGCTGTTTGGCTTGTGGCGCCGTCCTGATAGAACCACATGTCCTCCAAGTCCATATCATCCAAATGGGGCCAAAAATATTCGGTTATCATTGAACGGTAGCGATCCCCATTTAAAGTAACGTACTGATCTTGATCATCACGGAAGAAGTACGGCCCAATGACGCCGCCGGCCCATAAACCACACCAAACCGTAATTTTTTCGGGATGCAATGATGACTCATGGAGTACGTGTGGATTGCTGTCTGATCAATACCGCATATTTTGTTTATTGACGGAGCCATTCAGCCAGAAATGAGCCTTATCGCTGAAGATGATTTTTCGATGAAAATCCGAATCATTTTCAAATTGTTGCTCAGCCCAATTCACGAACATACGACGCTTCTGGTGGTCAAGCGGCTTCAGTTCTTGCGTTAATTTAATCTTGTAACGATGTAGGCCAAGATCTTTTCGCAAAATTCGCCACAACGACGTCACGGAGATGCCCAACGCTTGAGAACGACGTGTGAGAGACACATTTGGGCTTTCTGCAACTGAAGCCTCAGCGGAAGCAATATTCTAGACCCTACGGGCACTACTTTGTCTCACTGGCACGGGAACACTCTGTTCTGTGCCTGTGGATTCAAATAGGACAATTATGACGACCATAAATTGGACGTAGCGCTCTTAACGTTGCGGCCATTGACTCCGAATTTCGGTAGTAAATTTTAATAATTTCGATTCGTTGGTGGCTCGTTTCCATTTCCATCATGAAATGACAAACCTTACTGAAGAGAAATGTCAAAAGAGCGGCAAGAAATATGGCGTCGTTTACTGTCTCTGTCGCTCTACTTTTGTAGCGTCCCTGTTGAAAAACCCTTAACTTGAAATTAGTGAAATTAAAGGACTAGAACTAGTTGGTAGTGAGCGGTTTCAGGTGTATGGAACTTACGTTCTCCAAGTTGAAATGATCTGAAAACGAGCATCAACATTATTTTACGCAAATAATTTCATGGAAAGATATTTGAGCGTGCAAAGGTGTGCAAAGGATGGCTTTTCTAAGAACAGAAAAATAACTCAAAATGTGAAGCTATCTCGAAGTTAGAATTTCCAACATCTTAAAACAAAAACTTTCAAAAAACTCAATTGAAATGCATCTGAATTAAATCAATGGCTCATCACCCAAATCTGACCAAGGAAATGAATCGCCAAAGATTGTAACAACGCGCTTCATATAATTGAACTGGCTAATAACTTAGTACCCTTGTGATGATGACAACCGGCAAAAGCATTTATGGTTTTTTGGAAATTATTAATCCCAAACACTATAAGGCAGAGAGTGAATTTACGATGGTAACTTATTTACGAGCGCCATAGTCATTAAAATAAAACCAGCTATATTTTGGGAAAGAAATAATGCCATAAAAGCACAAATGATAATAAAAAACCAACAGCGATTCAGGGAAGCAACTATCACAAGCTTTGAGCTTTTGTTTTCAAAATAAACAAACCACGCACTTTGTTACACAACCAAATAAAAAAAAACACAAACGTTGTTGACAAGAAAGGCAGAGCAAATTGTAAAGATAAAGGACGTCCTTATAATGCTGATGGAAATGTTTGCAATTTTATTCAGACATCTGAGGAAGGATGTTAAATTTATTATCATAAAAGTTAGTCTTTACCAGAATGGCTCAAATATCCCAGTTTTTTAATTTAATTTTTTTTTAAAGCACAAACTCCTGCTCAAGTGGCGGACACAAGGGTCTGAAGGAATAGACTTGTTGTAACTTTGGAAGTTAGTTTAGGTCAGAAAGTTTTTAGTTTTGGATTGTCTTATGTCCAATGGGGAGCATATCTCTTTGACGAACATACGTCTTCTTAAGTTTAGAGCTGGACATTCACAAAGAATGTGTACTACTGTTTCGTCATCTTCCAAACAGAGTCGGCACTCGGTGACTGTACTGAGTCCTTATTTGGTTAGATGTGATCTCAAGCGGCAATGGTCTGAGAGGAAGCTCACAAGCTTTCCAAGGTTCTCCTTGTTGAGTTTAAGGATTTCTCTGTAGGAGAAAGGATTGATTGGTAATTTAGATTGTCTGACTGGGGTAGATTTCTCCAGTGGGCAATGAGTAGCTTGCTTGCTTTCTCACTTATTGGTCAGACCTGTAGGTGAAGTCCGGCTTACACCAGAGAAAGGCTTTGGACCAGTAAACGCGGTTTTTGAACTAGCCCCGGCTAGTTCGTCCGCAATTTCATTGCCTTCGATTCCATGATGACCAGTAACCCATCCTTATCTAAAGTTGCTTCATTAGGCTAGGTATTGTAAGGCGTGGTAGTAGCTTTGGACACATTATGATTCCATTAGATTCGATGACAGTGCCTTGAGCGCTGCTTGGCTGTCTAAGTATATTAGGATTCTGGCCCCTTATTGCCTTCTGCAAGGTTTTCTATGGCGCAGGATTCAATGGTCTGTAGCTCAGCCTGGAAAACACTTGGATGCTTTCCCAATGGTATATTTTTGTATTAAGTCCATAAACACCGGCACATACTCCATATGCCATTTTTGAGTCATCAGTATACCAGATTAAGTTTCTGGAGTCGGGTCGAGTTGTGTTGCTCGACTTATGAACACGGTTAGGAATGTCTACCTCGAAAAGTCGCCCAAAGCAAACATGTGTTTATCCGTTGTTTATTCTCAAGTGTCCCGTTTGGTCACTTGGTTTGTATTGCATTGCCAGTTGCATCTTTAGGGCATTTTTGGCAACTATTTTCCTTATGCAAATATCAAGAGGAGACAGCCCAATGACTGCTTCCAATGCTGTCCAAACAAGCTATACGTTGGAAATTTGCCAGCCTTTTAGGAGTTGTTTCTTCTAATGTTTTGGGCCACCAACTTATGGCTACATAGGTTATAATAGGTTCAACCATCATGATGTACAACCAGTAAGGCATCTTAAGTTTGAGACCCCAAGTCCTACCGTAGAACCGCTTACAGGCCCACATGGCCTTGGTGGCGCGTTCTTTGATGGACTTGATATGTGGAATCCAGTTCAGTTTCTTATCCACAATAACACCGAGCAACTTGACTTGACGAGAGCTGCTCGTGAACTCTACGAACAAAAGAGGTGAGTGGAATACCGGCTTCTCAAAAAGAAAAAGAGAGACAGCATAAGAAACGAGCGATCAAGGATGTTGTGAGATTTAGAAACAGAAATGAGGTTCGAAAATTCTACCAACGAACAGATAAAACAATTATTTCCGGGGTTCAGACCTCGAACCGAAGCCGGTAAAGACTAAAATAGAAGCATAGTAGCAGAACCGTACTTCTGTCTGTATTAGGGCGATGATGAAGCAAATTCCGCTGTCAGACAGGCTGAACCATTCAATGAAGACAACGCAGACCAACAATACAGGCCACCCGAAATAGACGAAGTAAAGATAGCAATATCTAAGCTGAAGTTTTATAATACAAATGCCCTAGCTGCCGATCTTTTGAAAGCAGTAGACGATGACTTGGTAAGGAATATGCACCGACTTATGTGCAACATATGGTCGGAAGAAAGCATGCCCGATTATGGAAATGTTTGACCGATCCTTAGAAAATGAGACCCTTTAAACTGCGCCAATTAGAGAGGCATCAGTCTCCTCAGCATTGCCTATAAGATCTTTTCTGACATATTATGTGAACGTCTGAAGCCATTCGTCAGACCTTTATAACCTGATAAGTGTGACTTCAGAGCAGGAAAGCTCACTATGGACCGAAAATTCACTTAACCACAGATCGTGGACAAAACCCAAGAGCTCCGAATCGACACCTACAACTATCGATTGCAAGAACGCCTATGACAGCATCCACTACTGTCGCTTTATAACACGTTCACAATCCCGGTCCCGGTTTATGGGGCAGAAGCATGGACACTTTCAAAAACGGATGAGAGCGCCTTCTTCGTGTGATCTATGAGCCCATCTACATAGAAGATTCAACGGTACGGGTTGTGCGGCGATATCGACTTAGCCAAAATCATACAAGTCCAACATACAACTGTGATGGTTTGGTCATGTAGAGTGAATGGACACTAATGCTCCGGCTCAGAAAGACTGCCAATCCATCCTTTTCGGGATGGCGTGAACCAACTAAGCGTGCAGAACTAGTTATAGCTAGCCAGGGGCCGGGTTGGATGGAGAAGCTTGGTGGTTGGGGTCCTGCTCCGTCCGGACTATATCGCCACCTTAAGTAAGAAAAAGCAGAAAAATTAGGTAAAGAATTGAAAGATTATGTAGTTGTTTGAAACTCAGATGCATTTTGGTTTAATGGCTCCATGATGGAGACTGAATTCGGACGAAGATTTCGATATCGACTTCTTTGCATTCCCTCAGTTCGCATTATTTTTTTTTTCTTGTTGTTGATATAGATACACACTAGTGTTTTTTGTTCAGGAAAATTGGATCATCAATCTGTTGTCGTTTTTTTACGCAATGACAGATCATCTACACAATCATTTTTTTTACAATACGAACTTGGAATTTGAACTTGATAAGCAGACACGGTAATCACTACACAACGGTAAAGGAGACTGGACCAGATTCAACAACTCGATGTAAGCTCAATACATAGATGAAAAAAGATTCGAACCAGTGATCTTATTGGAAGTCGGACCATAAACGAACAGTCCCACCGCGTCTTTTGTTAAAGTTTCCACCTCCTGAATACGTAATACGCCCGGCCAAAGGGTTTTTTTTTTTAAATCATGAAAATACGCTGACTTTTCTGTGTGCGATTTCACATTCATTTAGGTTTGGATGACCTGTCAGACTTTCTGTTTTCGCCGATTTGGTTTAAGGTGATTTTCATTTAACTCCGTGACCCCCAGCTCCAGAAAAATAGCATGAACTTTAGTCGCGCCGTGACTCATTTCGAAGTCGAAAATGAATTGTTAGTCCAACCCCCAACATTTGTTCGAGAAAAAATAAGTTAGATGTGGTCACTTATTTGGTTATAAAAAGTCTGTGATCTGTCCACTGGAATTTTTTTAAGAAAAATATTGCTAAATGATTCAGTCATATGCATGATGTAGGATCCTTTGTGTTTCAGTTTGATTGTATTTCCCTTCGGAAGATTATCAATGAAAATTATTTCTCTCGCTTCCAATAAAAAGATTCAAAGACATTTCATGCAAATTGAACCATTATGCTTTGTTTGCAGCCGCTTCTCCTTTCAGTCCGCTGTGTTGACTGTTCCTTCATCTCAGGCGTGATGTGTCCATGGTTATGAATCGACTCAAAATTTTGTTTTTTTTGTGCCTCGCCCTGGCCAAACATTGAAATGAAACCTCCTCATGAAGCTGTTTTTGTTTATATGTGAGTAATTACGCACTGGCACCTGGCACTCCTTCAGTCGACGCTGACCATAGGAAACATTTGTTCTCACCCAAAGAAGGTCCAATGACTCACATATTACAGATTTTTATTATTCCTTTTAACAACAAAATTCATTTTAAACAATATTTAATTTTTTTTACCCGGACACATTTACTATATATCTAGGTACGCACAGTTCATCACAAAAGTAAGTACACAAGTGCAATTATTGCACTTATATTCTAAAATCAAATGCACACTGTTCCTTGATGTTTTTCTGCGAATTTATGGATATGATTAAAATTAACGTTAGTTAAATCTAGTATAACGATGACGAAAAAGTTGATGGTAGTATGGGGATTCATATAACAAAATTAAGTACACAGGATACGTTGCATTCTGACAAGAAATTTTAAACAGGTAAGACGTAAAGCGTTAAGGTTTAACGATTTTGCTTCGGGTTTGTTGTTCCGAATTTACGGCTATAAATATTCTCTTTAGTTAAGGTAATTTTTCCTGCATTTATGGCAACTACATATTTCATTATGGCATCACCAGAACATCAATTTCCAAAATTTATGAAAGACTTAAAAAGAAGATATCACAAGGAAAAAAAAGCATCCGTGAATTTGCAAAGATTATCGGTAAAAGTCCGTTCACTGTCTTTAAGATAATAAAGAAGATTGAAATTACTGGGACAATGGAAAATAAGTCCCGAAATGGACGACCACATAAGTTTAGTGTCCGACCGAAACATGATTTTCAGCTGAAACCGAAACTGTAACCGAACATTCGGTGTCTGTCTAATTTTCGGCCGAAACCGAAAGCGAAACCGAACCTTTTTTAGACAAGTTGGGATTGACTATGTATTCTAAATGTTATTATATAAATTTAGTATATTTTTACACATACAGAAAGTTATCTCGTCGGAAGCCACCTGACACGTCATGCAAGCACTTACCAAGCCATATAAGCACGAGAAAATAAACAAATTCAAAAATACGGCTCACAGACCAAGAACTCACGCGAAGTTAACCGTGCTACTCAAACAAGAAAGTTTGTGTTGGTAAGACTCAATGCAATCCCGCCATGCACCAGAGTCGATTTTGATCAGTCCTCAATCTTTGGAGTAGATTTCCCTTCCAACAGTTACAGACTTTGTACTCTCAAAAACAAATTTTCCGATATCGGCCGGCTCCATCACGATAACTAACGATGGGTTAGAGCTCGACGAAAAGTGGAAGTTTATATTTTTGAGTAATTTCAGCCTAGAACTCTCCTTCCATGTTTTACCACGACCGCGAAATCGCTTTTGTATAGTAACATTTCTGGAAATATTCACTTCGACCGACAGCCAAGCTGCCATAAAATCTACATCTAAGCTTGTCAAGGAACCTTTTTTTAGGTTCACCTTTACGAGGGTCCAGGACATAGGGAAAATCACGGAAACAGCTGAGCAGAGATGAGCTTGCACAGATGGAACCTTTTTTTAGGTTCACCTTTACGAGGGTCCAGGACATAGGGAAAATCACGGAAACAGCTGAGCAGAGATGAGCTTGCACAAATGCACTTAACAATATATTGACATACCATTAGCTGCGGTCAAACTAAGCATAAAAAATTAATACATCAACCATCTTGCAACATCACGAGACAAAGCTGGAACCTCCTTAACAATCAGAGAACCAACTCTAAATCTCCTCAATGAATGTCCAGTCAAAGCAATATCAAGACATATAAAGCTATGTTCCCATTTCTTCATTTGCTAAAGCAAACCCAAAAGACCTCGCTCAGTTCATTTGAGAAGCAAACTAGTTCTCTCCACCTTCTCCTTCTTCACCGTCCGGGAGGAAAACCTCGCAATACTCACTTACTCCCCAATATAGGTAGAAACGTTAATCCACATAACCCTTGCGGTATCACAATGGGCCAAATTGCCGTGTGCCTTGTGGAATATTGAGTTTCGGCCGATTTTTTGCCGAAACCGAAACTGTAGCCGAAACCAATTTTTTGGCCGAAACCTAAACCGAATGTTCGGTCGGTCACTACAAAAGTTTAATGCGAAAGAAACTCGGCTAATCATTCGAAAAATAAAGAAATATTCGAAATTAAGTGCACCCAAAATACAAAAGGAGGTAACGAGCGAAACCAGTAAGGAATGCAAGCCTGAACTATACAGCGCTGGTTGTCACGGTCAAGCTATCCGAAAAAATAATAACAATAATAATATTAACTAATATTAACAATGACAATCGAAAAAAGACTGGAATCTGCAAAAAATCATCCGTGATTCTCATGGATGAAAGCAAATTCAATATTCATAGCTCGGATGGACGTGGTAAAAATTTTAAGAGACCCAAATGAGGAGCTAGATCTGAAAAACATTACTGACACTCTTAAACAGGGCGGAAAGTCTGTTATGGTGTGCAGATGCATGGCGGCTTCCTGGGGTGGGCATTTTGAGCAATTTGGTCAATACATGTACCTTAACATTCTAAAGAGCAACCTGCATCAGAGTGCTAGAAATTTTGGCTTAGAAGGATCATTTACTTTCCAACAGGATAGTGACCTTAAGCCTACTTTACTTTCATAGTAGTAAAAGAATGATTACACTGCAATGCTCGAAAAACAATTTCGAACACCGTCCCAGTAACCAAACATGAATGCATATAAAGTTGCTTCGATTAAATTGTCCTTGTCCTCAAATTGTCTACCGTCTTCTTAGACTTTTGGAGATAAACACGACCAAAGGTTTTTGATGTTGTTAAAGCCCGGTGAAATGGCTGGTCGTGTCAAAAATTCTGAGTGAATCCAGATTCTGCTAAAAATGGGCGTTATCTTGTTGGAAAATCTAAGGTAGAGGCTCAATAATATATTCAAATCTGCACATCGAAAGTTTAAGCAAACATTTGTAGCTAGTAGCATTCAAGTTGTAATCGTCGGGACCCAGAACTTTTTTCATGTTTAATAACACCACGCTTCCATTAACTGTTTTAAACGACATGTTCTCTTGCGAATTTGATTCAAAGCTCATTTTTCTACGCTGGACAGTATCAATATTTTATTATCTTTTTGACCGTCGTTATTCTGGCTGATACCCCGCATTTTTTACTTATTTAAATCACTAGTTGAGGGTAATTTGAGGCAAGCTGCCATATTTTCCTTGATGTTACAGAGTTTGTCAGACTGGCACATCTAAGGTTTGCTGCTCCATGGAAGTACGAGGATATATTAGCCTTAACTGCATATAAGGGAAATGAGCTGACCCGTATAAGGGAAATGAGATGACCTTCTATCGACAACCATCTGGCTTTGCAAGATATTTGGACGTATTTTGATTTGATGACATGCTTCCCGGATCGCAAAAGGTTCCGCTTGGAATAGTCGGGCAGTCTAAAGGCTTTAGAGATGTTTCTGAGAATACACCCGCACCGACTCTGCCGCCCATCTTAGACCCGTCAGTGTAAATTGTCCAGTTAAAACCCTTGCATATCTGCCCACCATTCCATTCCGATCATTCTGGGATTAGCGTGTCGTTTGATGGGGAAATTCGAGGGACATTATTGTCCGTTGGTGATGATACCAAATCTCTTGGTATAAGATCAAGTATAGTGCATGACCATATAGTTTTTATGTCCAGCATCCGGACTCTCTGAGCCTGATGGCGTTGTGTGCTGTAGTGTTTTTAATGTGTAGGTCCAAAGGTAGGAGATGCATCTGACGGAGTCGATCGCAGACCACCTATGGTACCTAGCATGCTGTACTCTGTACCTTGTTTTGTTTAATGACGTTGTATTTTTTCCTAAGGGCCGGCCACCATACTAGTAATCCGCGTGTTAGAATCGGGTGAACCACCGCCGTGTACATCCATAGGATCAAGGATCAACTTTAATTGGAGACTCCATTTTTTGCCAAAGGTTCTACTGCAGGCGTAAAAAGCTATGCACGCCTTCTTAACTCGTTGATCAACGTTAAGCTTCCAGGTGAGTTTAGGGTCTAAGGTAACGCCTAGGTACTTGGCGCTGGTAGACGGAGAAAGAGGTTGTTCGTTCAGACGGGCAGTCGGAAGCTGGGTATCTTTTTTTAAAGTAGTGAAGAGCATCAGTTCCGTTTAGCTTGAGTTGATACCAAGACGGCTTTTTGAAGCCCAGGTACAATCTTTACACAGTGCACCCTCCGTGATCTGACTGATCACAGCCGGAAACTTTCCTGATACTAAGATTACCACATCAACCGCGTCTGACTTTGCCGTTCTATTCAGCCTTCTTACTTATTCTTGACCTGAAAGTCACAAATCCTTGAGAGCTTCTATTGTTTCATTTTCCGTCACTTTCACCGTATTGTGTTTCAAATTTAAAGGAAAGAGAAGCTTTTAAGTTCCTCAAATATTACATCACGTGTTTGAAAAAAATCCTCGATGTGGAATCCTGAAATGGAAAATTTATTCACAATATCTATATAGGCCCATATGCCCCTTTAAAGTAGTTCTTCAATAAATGTAAGGAAATTCTAAGGGACCTTTCTGATAAGTTCTAAAACGTTATACCTAATCAAAAGAAGGCCTTATCCTTATGATTCCAATTCATTGAATGGTGGTTCACATTTTACAAGCGGCAGTGTGCGCCTGTTTGTCAATAAATAAAAAGAATTCCATACAATTCGATTTTATTTATAAATTATTGAAATATTGACAAACAAGACGACATCGTTCAAATATTTACTTCATTCGTGACTGTAAAGCCAAGTTATTACCTAAACAAAAAAAAAATGAACCAAATACTCGTACACACAACAAGCCCTCCAAAGAATTCTGGAAGCGAGTGAATTCCTCCTCACTGAACCAAAAAAAAAGTATTTTTTTGACATTCCCTGCGACGTTTTTATGACATGCTTCAATTTTATATTCGAATAAAAGCGTCGACACTCTTGAAGGATATAATGCGTTTTATTGGAAAATTCAAAAGGAAGGCGGTAGCCTTTTCTATTCATCCATGTGTCAGCTTAGCTTATGATCGGATCTGAAGTTGTGACGTCAACAATGTAAATAAACAGTTGGGAAGGGGTAATAGCATTTATTTTTTTTTGTAAAAGTTAATTTATTTTTTTTCCTTGTGAGTTGTGAGACGACTGAGTGCATTGGAATGTGAAGGTCCTTATAAACAATTTTTTGATTGAGTATTATTTGGTCCAAATGAGCCATCACGGACAATTTTGATTGCTTCTCCATTATGTGATTTAATGAAAAGAAATAAAAGCAGGAGCTTTAAAAATCTCATGGAAATCCTGTCAATTTTAAGGGGACATCATTAATAACTGAACTTTAAAACTGAAGCTATGAATAGAAATTAAAATTGATTTATAGACAGTCATCAATTAGTTATAAGAATTTGCCATTTGCTATATTTGAATTTGATGATAGATTCGCCACCACCGCTCCAAAAAAAATCAGAAGTAGGAAGCAGGAAAGATCAGCACAATGTCCAGGTGAAGAAGCGTGTCGAGCCTTGGGATGTCAGCTCTTGGCGTTTTTTCTTTTTTCGTTCAGAGCAGAGCCTGAGTTGTGAAAAAAAACTTATTGTTTCTTTTTTAGCTCAGACATCTCAGAGCTCTGAATTCGTATTTCTTTTTGCGTTCGGAGCATGCTCAGAGCGCACTCTATGAGCTCAGAATAAATTGAACCCTTATTTTTAAATAGTCATTTTAGTAATTTAATCATTTTTCATCCCGCTCGATAACTGATCAATTATCACTTGGTAAGTTATCCCCGCCATTTGAGCCTAACATTTAGGACAACTTCATTCTACGATGTCGTGAGTTTTGTCAACAACATGGTCAGAATGCTCTGACTTTCGTGCGCGAATATGGACGACCGTGTTTATTTATCACGTTCACATTTAATCCAAAATGACCAGAGATTACATCTTTGCTATTGTCTGGCCAAAATGCAATTCATCGTCATGACCTAACAGTACGTGTGTTCAGACAAAAGTTGAAGTCCTTAATGAGTTTCATTACTAAATTACATGTATTCGCTCCCACACGTTGCTGGCTGTATTCGGTTGAGTGGCAAAAGCGAGAATTACCTCATGCATACATTTTGGTTTGGTTAATCCGTCCTGAAGAAATCGATAATATAATTTCTGCGGCCCAATGTCTTTTCTAGATATACGTAAAGTGAACGGGCAACAGTATCCAGCATATAAAGATGCATGCCTTGCACTCGGCTTGCTGGAAGACGACAATCAGTGGGAATGTATGCTTGCTGAAGCAGCATTGAACTGTACAGCAATACAAATTCGTCTACTATTCGCTATAGTGATAAACTACCTGTTTCCCAGCCCGAACAAAAATATTGTGGGATAATCACAAAGATTCAATGACTGATGATATATTGCATCAACATCGTACACGGTGCAGCGATCTAACGATAACATTCAGCGACACTAGGTACAATGAAGCATTGATCGCTATTGAAGATCTTTGCATTATCATTGACAACTTACCACTCAGTCATTTCGGTATGAATTCACCAAATCGAGCTGCATCTGATTTAATGAACACTGGCATGAATCGTGAACTGCAGTACAACACTGTAGAAATGGCGCCGATTGTTACTCGCAATGTCCCACTCACGAATGAGGAACAAAGAACCATTTACAAACGCATTATGCTCGCAGGTTCAGCAGGACAAGGTGAGTTCTTCTTTTTGGATGCACCAGGTGGAACTGGCAAAACATTCCTTATTTCGCTAATTCTCACCGAAATACGATCAAATAATGACATCGCATTGGCCGTTGCATCATCGGGTATTGCGGCAACTTTATTGGATGGAGGCAGAACAGCTCATTCAGTATTTAAGCTACCACTAAATATTCAAAATAACCCTGACGCAGTGTGCAATATAAAATAAAAATCACAAACCATGGCCACAGTGCTGAAACAGTGTAAAATTATCATCTGGGATGAATGTACTATGGCAGACAAACATTCGCTTGAGGCCTTGAACAGGACATTGAAAGATATTAAAAACAACGACAAACTATTTGGCGGCACTCTTTTAGTCCTTTTAGGTGATTTCAGACAAACACTTCCCGTCATTCCACTTTCAACATACGCTGATACGCTGTATCATACAAATCTAATGATACAGTTTGCGATGCCAGCGAAGCTGTAAATTTTCCAACAGAGTTTTTGAACTCACTGGATTTGCCAGGCAAGCCACCGCATAATTTACAATTGAAGGTTGGATCTCCGATTATTTTGCTTCGTCATTTAAAAATTAATGAAAAACGTTATCGAAGCCAGCATTTTAAATGGCAAGTTCCGAGGTGAAAATATATTAATACCACGAATCCCTATTATACCTATAGATGTGCCAATTCAATTTAAACGTATTCAGTTTCTGACTAGATTGGCTTTTGCAGTGACTGTCAATAAGTCCCAAAGCCAAACGATGTCTGTTTGTGGCTTAGATTTGAGCACACCATGTTTTTCACACGGACAATTATACGTGGCATTCTCTCGAGTGGATAAACCATCCAGTTTGTTTGTGTTAGCTAAAGATGGGCTAACAAAAAATATTGTTCACGCTAAAGCATTAAGAGATTGATATTATTTGTTAGCGTTACTGTCACTCATCGCTCACAGCACTCCATGCATATTTCACTCATATACCACATCCTTACTCACTTACAATAAGTTAGTTTTTTTTTTCAACCCTAGAAATTCCCTAGAAATATTTTATATGGCAAAACAACGTTTGCCGGGTCAGCTAGTAAAAATAAATAAAAAATAATTTACAATAAACAATAAGCAATCTTATGTTTCATATATTTCATTATTTTGACAGCTCAACATATGATTGCTAATCGAATGACAGCTAAGCGTTCAGCTGTGTTTCAAAAACACATCAGAGCTCTCGAGCTCTTTTCAGAGTTCTACTCTGAACTAAAAAAGAAAAACGCCTTCTGTAAGACATCGCAGGGTAAGCGAATCCTTTTTTTTGTGTTAAGATTAAAAACAAGACAAGACATAAAACAAAGTATCGAAAGCAATCGCCGAAGGAACACACTCACATTGCGCAGTAGATGGTTCCTTATCGTTGTTTACTCTCGACAGGCAAAAAGGATCGCAGCTGCACACACATTATTTTCCTTTATCCCGTTGAGATAAAGAAGGGGTAGAAGGAAATTTAACTGAAAATCGAGTGTGTCGCATTTTGTGTGTGTGCTTCCAGGATCCTCGCCGATTCTGAGCTCATTCAGTGTCGAACAGTCACCAATCACCAGAGTGAGTTAATTAATTAGTGAGTGATAAAAAGGTAAAAAAAATACAATTTATTAGAAAAAAAAAGAGTTAAGGGTGAGTTATTCACCGAGCTTGCATTTGTTTTGTTGCTGTTGTTTTTTTAAATATATTTTATTTGTTTTGTTGTGGTGTGAGTTATTCACTGAGTTTTTGTTTGTTTTGTTTTTTTTGTTGTTTTTTATTATAAACATATAGTATATTATGAGCTTTTATTTGTTTTGTTGTTTTTTGTTTTTTTATACAAATACGATCGAGTGGTGACGTGAGAGTGAGTGAACTAATTTCTTATTATTGTGGGTTGTAGCCCAGTGTAGTCTAGGAGTTAGGTAATCCAAACATCTGAGGAGAATAGGGTTGCGTTTTCCACCCTGTTCAGTACCGGTGAGTTGGATGTTGCCCTCCTACTACTCACTTTTTTTCGTCGGCTCGCTGTGGTGTTTCCGCTTGCCTGACAACTTTTTTCTCACACCCGGAGATGTGCGTTTTCCTGCTTCGGGTGTAGCGTACGTTCATGACATAAAGAAAGATTTATCAAACAGAAATAAGACAAACCGAGCTCATGTGGTGTTTTTTTTCTATTCATTCACAGTTGATACTGACTGACCTTTTTTCCACCCGACCGGCAGCGACCTCGTACCATAATTTTCTTTTCTTTTAAAAAAGATAAAAAAAATTATAATAAAATTGAAAGTGTTTCTTGTTTTTATTTTAAACACATTTATTATCAAGTTTTTATCTATACTTTCTTACAGCTCGGAGGAATATAAATTATCCAAACTTGGTGTCTGGCTGAGCTTCTACGATTATTTTGTGGAACAGTTGCAAGACCTGCCGAACCAAGTGGATGCCCATCATCGACGCAGTTGAATCAAATAAGTTCTGCCTCTGTTTCTTGTTACATATTTTATTTCTCATGGAAAATAAACTGCTGGCAGCAGCGTTGTCTGACACCAGGAGTCGTAAAACGCAACAAGGACATCCATATATAAAGGACTAATTCCGATGTCCAATGATGAACACCAGGCAGACAGTGTTCAAAATCTTTCAGATGTTCAAATATACTCAAGAGTCTGATAAATCCGAACGTCCCATTATAGCAGATGGCATCTTCTTCGACTAGAAGTGCGAGAGTTACAAGACCACGATGACGGAACTGTTTGTAGAAAAAGGATCAAACACAAATTAAATTCACTGGAGATTTGAATTTGTCTGAGGAAATGAAGAGCTTAGGGACGCCAATTCAATTTTTCAAAAACTTGATTACTGATGAAATGTTCAAACACAGTAAACAAGAAACCATGAGATATGATTGTGAAAAACATTCCGAAAAGATTACGAATAACTCAGCAAAAGAACTTAAACAGTTCGTAGGCATATGTCTTTACATGTCCATCGTACAGATACCGTCAACAAGATTCTATTAGTATGTGAGCCCAGGATCCAGGATCCAGCCCAGTAATTCCGTGCTTTGAAGAAATAAAATACTTTTTAAATTCCAACGCTCAAGTTCCCAAAGGTCAACCAAGACACGATCCTCTCCACGAAATACGACCGTTCTTGGACCAACTCAGAGAGAGACTTCTAACAGTGCAGGAAGAAGTATTCTATGGCAGTAGACGAACAAATTATTCTTACAAAGGGCAGATCTTCTTTGCGTAACTATAACATTAAAAAACCACACAAATGGTGTTATACAAATTTTGTGCTTAATTTATTCTGAAGCTCAAGGCAACCCGTGCAACCATTCAACAATTTGCCAAAAATAAGTTCATCCAGTGACGATGTTGTTCAACTTGCAAGAACAATTAGTCCTCAAGGAGTCAACTATTAATTGTTTTTTGACAACTGATATACTTCCTTGCCACTGTGGACAAAGCTGACAAAGAAGGCGATTTAACCGTTAGGCACAAGAAAAGCTAATCGGTTTCCAGGGCACAAAGTTCCTGCATTTGAAGTCTTGAACAAAACGGAAGACTTTCAATTATTGAAAAAATGACAACTGATCCCTTGGAAATTTCTGTAGTAACCTGGTTTGGCAACCAAATTGTGAACTAAGCTTCAATAAATGTCGGTAGTACAACATTTTCCGAAGTTAAACAATAAAGAAAAGACCATTGTCCAAATGCAATGATGACTTACAACAGGCATATGGGTGGAGTCGATCTTTTGGATGCTTGTCTTGGTTACTAAAGGATACAAATTAGATCCACAAAACTTCACCACAGAATATATAGTATATTGTTGATATGGTAGCAATGAACACGTGGCTCTTGAAACCTTAACAGTTTTGAAACATGGGTGGCATAAGAAGACTTCAAATGTGCGGTAGCTTAAGATTTACGTTGCGAAAAAACAAGCAATGTACGAGCAACAAACGTGGACGAAGATTAAATGCCCTGGAAAGCAATATACAGGTAAAGAAAACAAAAGGACCTATAGCAACGATGCACACACAAGATGTACGACTTGACAAATTAGATCAGTTAAGGTTTCAGAATACAATGGCAGATCCTTTGTGGAGTGTCAAAAATGCAAAGTAAACCTTTGCCTAAATGACAAAAGAAACTGTGTCCTATTCCTAGCTATTCCACACAAAATAATATTTCAAAGATATAATTTACGAAATTCAATAAGATATTTTTCATTCGTTTTCTGCACACTGGATCATATATGATCCATATGATGATATTCATTAAAAAAAATTAAAATTTTTGAAACTCTCGTTTTTCATGAAAAAAAAATTATGCAGTAATGGGTTAAGAACTCTTTGAGACATCGCTGAACGTAGCCGAGTGCAGAGCAAGGTCTGTTAGAAAATAGAGCCGAAGGTGACTCACAAACAAACCTCTTTTCTCTATTCTAATACAGAAATAGCAAGGTAATGTTTTCAGTTAAGTTAGTGACTGTCGACCTGTTTTAAAATTCGGAAAATTGTTGGATTTTCCGCCGAAAAAGAGATCGTTTATTACCGTACCACGTTATCCAAGCAATACACACTCGATAGAAATGACACTATCTTACATTCCGTCAAACATGCAAAGAGCATCACACATGCGGCTCGTTTCTTCCTCTGGGGGTTTTTACGGTCCTCATCCTCAACCTCGGCCTAGGGCCTCTGCCGCATCCTATTTTTTTTTCAAGTTTATTCCTATAAAATATTAGTTTTAAGTGGTTCATTTTAAATTTATAGTAAATCGAATAAGTAGTTCCATCCGTGGTTATTGATACTATCTTCTTTCTTTCGTTTTTGTCGATTGAAATGAAATGGTTTTCTTTGAAGAAGGACAGAGGAGCGAACATTTTTTTCTGGAGCACAACTGCTGTGGATGACTTAGTTTAATAAGTTATACGAAAGCTTAAGTGGGTTTCAAATTTTGAATTTTCGAAACAAATTGTTTCGTTTTGAAACGGAATGAAATGATATGATACCTGACTAATGACAAGGGTAGACGAAAAGTCTGTCATTTTTTAAGTCTTTTCGAAAATCAAGAGAGTTCACTTACACAAACGTAGACTTTAGACTATATAAGAAGATCGTGTCTTTTATCGAAAACATATTTTGAATTCAATGTCAGGAAGCATTTTCGTGGGCGCAAAAACACCGATTTCCAAACAGTGACAGCGAAAAATTTTTTGAAGAGACCGTATTCCAAGTCAACCTTATGACCACCCGAAAAAAAATTTTAAAAAATGGAAATGTTGCATTGACCTTACTTTTTTTTTGTTGTCGGTTTCGGAAAACGGAGTAAAAATTCTATATCTTGAAAACCCAAAGTTAAACATAAAAAAAAGGCGGAACTCACGAAGAACATTAAACGATAAAAGTCTAACAATGACAAGGTGGCCAAAAATGGTTCACCCAATCGAAGTATGCTAAGACATTTGAAAATGACGGCTGCTGTCAGTTAATGTATTGTCGGCAAGCCATGGAATGCTATACGACCTTTAAATATGGACGAGAATTTTACAATTTGTCTGCAGATAGATACATCCTTCTTTTAACTAAGTTGCAAAAAACTCCTTGCGAACTGGAATGTATGAAGAGTGGCTGAGGTGATTGGACGAGGCGGTTCGTACAATTTTTTAGCAAACCGTCTGGACGGAGAACGCAGGGGGAGTAATCATCTTTCTTCTTAACTTATCTTCTCTGTTATCAGGTCAGGTGATAAATCCGCTGCCGCTACGGTGATATAAACGCTGATGTAAAAGTATGGGTAGTGATCGTGGACTGCATATTATTGGCTTTGGAAACTTATGTTATAACAACATTCAACAAAAAACTTAAAGTTCATCAAACATTTAATAAAATTACGAAATTATGTCGTTTCACATTTAAGATATAGTGACCCACTATCACATCTAGTAGGTAATTTTCGGCTATCTTTTTATCTGAGGCCTTGTAGGGCAAACGAAATTTGACAACTTGTTCAAAATTTTGTAACACAAAAAATGACAACTATGGTAAAACTTTGACAACTGTCACAATGAAGAAGGACAAGTAAGAAATTGTTTAAGTTCCTTCTTTCTGTAACAAAAGTGTCAAGAAACACTGGTAGAATTGTGGTTTATTGATGACAGGTGATTTGAATATTGACAAAAGCCAACAAGTGCACTTTTCAAATAAAAAACGTGTGAATGAAGTTGTACAAAATTCAAAAATATATTTTTTTATTCTAATTCTTATATTGGTAGCAGTGAACCGCATCACAGGTTGAACGTTTTTAAGCCAAAAATAAATTCTGTTTTTTGAAAATTCCGCTTATCAAAATCAACTGCACATAATCTTGCTGAAAGACTAACCAGAAAACTATGGTGCACTACAAATAAAAGTTCTTCACGGACCGTTTGCCAAAAACCATTGATTGGTCTACATCGGTTCGACAAGTAAATTTAGACTTGTCGACTTCTCGAGTTGTTTGAAAAAGCTCCTCGAATTGCCGTGTTCTGGGAAAATGTCGGCATAATGTCAATTGTTTTGCGATATCCATAAGTTATGATAATCGGTAATTTCCACAAAGCATAAAATTCCAAAATATTTTTTTACTTCCTCATATATCCAATAGGTCAGCATAAAAACAAAAACATATAAAAAGGCAGATAAATGAATAAAAGCTTTCGAAGAGAGAACATCAATATCAACATGGAGGAAAACGAAATAAGAGTTGTCATTAAGTATAAGAAAAAAATGTCTACCAAGAACATACAGGGCGACTTGATGGAATTGAAGGCGGCTCTGCTTCACCACATTCCACTGTCGCAAGCCGAGCCAAAAGGGTTAAGCTGGGACGAACATCCACTGAAAATGAACATCTCAAAGGACATTCATCCACGTTGCTCACTAAAGACAACGTTAAAGAAGTCAAAGATGTCATGTTGGCAGATCGAAAGGAAACCATCAAGCATGTATCATAGTTGAGGTAACATTGACCTCGTCTGACAGTGTTTAAAGATTCCTTTGGGTCGGGTGCTGAGAATGTTAACTTACGTACAAAAGAAGAAAAAATGCAACACCTCGAGGGTAAGGAGAATTTTTTACACGTTTCGTAACCAGACCCAGAAACCAAACACTAATCGATGACCAGGAAACGACACTCTTCACCGACGCCGAAGGAATTCAAAGTGCCGAGTTCGGCGGGGAAGGTTTTAGCATCAATTTTTTTCGGACACTGCAGGAATTATTATGGCCACAGTGCACCGGCTCACAAGTCTGCCGTTGCGATGGCTGCAATTCAAGAAACAGGATTCGAAATGCTTCCAAGCCCGCCCTTTAGACAGATCTAGCTCACAGTGACTTATTCCTCTTTCCTGAGCTCAAGGAACAGCTTCGGGGCAAGAAATCTGAAGATGATAGTGAAGTGATGGTCGCTGTTGACGCGTTTCGGGGGAGCCAAGACCAAAAAAAAATGTTTGTAAGAGTATCCAGGGTTTGGGAAAAAAGATGAATGTTCCAAAATTAAATGAATTGTTAAACCAAATAAGCATTAATCTCTTACTATTCTTGTTAGCTGCTTCAATTTGAATTTGAAGATGTCCTTTCGTGTTATTCCTCTTTTATCAAATTCCATCGCCAAGCAAATATCCACGAGCTAACGTATCCTTCAATGGACTCCGCCTGTTTAGTCATTAAATACGAGCCGATCGTTTTTCATTTCATTGTAATCCTCGGTTTGTGTTAAAATTGTAGGAATTTCATTAATCAAAGCCAAAAGGACCGATGGATACTCATTGGAATGAAAGAAGATTGAAAGTGTCTTCTTTCACTTATCAATGCCTCGTTACTCAAATTTCCAATTACCAGTTGATGTACATAAATAAAAGATGTGAATCCTTAAATGTTCCTTATTTGTGGTTCCGATTCCATTTAATGTGCGGTATTTGCTTTCAATTAAATAAGTTTCCTTTCTAGGTCCTTATCCTTACGTTTGTATGTTAAATTTTTTTCGCATACAGAATAAAATTTGCTATGCCTCGTACGGGACGTTGAGGGGTTATAGAGGAAGGAAGCTTATTTATGATGATGCTAATAAGTTGAATGCTCAAGGATTTATGCAGATTGAAATTCGCTTTTAACAGGAAGCGCACATACATACTCCTACGTCTCCTTTTAAGCAAAGTATGAAGTGTTGTCGAATGTGTAACTCTGAGTTAACACTCCTCCACATAACTTGACAGCAGGATATTTTATCGCAAAAAGGGCGCTTCAACGTGTTACCTCGCACCATAATTTTCAATTATTTATGTACATATTTCAAAATATTTGCATTCACATTGAATTTTACTAACTGCGTGGTTGATTTGGTTTTAAACAACTGAAGGGCTTGCAATTTGAAAACGATATGGTGTTGTGCGTTTTAAGCAAGGTCTGATTCAATAAGTCCATAGCAGTTGGTTGTTCAAACGAAATTCAGAACATTTCGAAATAAACAAGTTAGGCAGTAAAGCAATTTGACGAAAATAAAAATGTCGTATGTCAAGAAATCCCTTTTTGGTAATACATCAGATTTGACTCAAACCGCTCCGTTTTGAAATATGGAAATAATTTTATTCAATAATAATCTTGAAAATAATGTGTGTACGTAAACTGCTTAAAAGAACAACACTCTGTGTCTTTTTTATTCTAGAAAGCTATGATCAGTAAAGAATTTATTGCTCCTATAATGATTGGATCATGTTTGAAGGTAAAAAAAAAATCAAAATGAAGGCAAACAATTTATCAGGTAATTCTTTCCAAAAAAAATTCGAAGAATGGCAGCATATTTACCGGTCTATATTCGTCACATTTAACAGCCACAGCTAATTTTGGTACTAGAATCACTATTGCCTCCTTCCTCCAGAGAATGTGTGAACATATACCAGAGCAAACAGAAGATGAAAACATTCATGAGCTGATTTTTAAAGAAATTTTAAAAAAATCCACAATAAGATAATGAAAATTAATTGGAATGGCTTATCTTATTTCCAGTTTCTTCAGAGGTTTTAGTTAGGAAGCAAATAAAGAGTATTGTTAAAGGACTAAATTGACGTGATGGCACGGAAGAGGAAGAAAGGTTAGGACAGATGATGAGCCTTCCAACCCTAAATGGCACTAATGGAAAAGTTAAAGCTAAGAGCATTGAATCCCCAGATCCTAGAGCACAAAATGAATCCGCGTTGGTAAATAGTATAAGATTTGAAATAAGCCCGTTCAAAACACACCGTTGTTATCCATAAAAACCATGAGCATTGCCTTCTTTTTAACAGTTAACAAAGAGTATTATTTTGGCGTTATGAGACGTTTGCGTGAAACAATACGCCGAAAAAGACCACAATATTGAGCAGAAAACTCGTGTATTTGCACCATGATAACGCACCGTCACACAGTGCCAACAATATTCGTAATTTTTTGACGAGAAATGCAACAAATACCATCCAACAGACACCGAATGCACCTGATTTGGCTCCCTATGACTTTTCATCAGTCGAGAGGAAGTAATTGAAAAATCGCAGGAAGCACTGATGGACATACCGAAAACCGAATATAATAGGACTACCGGTTGAAAATGCCGTTTTTTTTTTTTTTCAAAAATCAATGTTTTATTGAGGAAAAACAGATATAAATTCAAATTTCAAAGTATTGCCCATAGCTAGCCACAAATTTTTCACATTTTTCTGGCAATTCATGGATACTCGTTCTGAAAAATTCAACCGGTCTGGCCGCAATCCACGAATCGATCCATTTTTTGACATCATCGAAATGACGGAAGTGCTGGTCAGCAAGGCCATGTTGCATCGATCGGAAGAGATAGTAACCGGATGGCACAAGGTCTGGACTATACGGCGGGTGGGGAAGGACATCCCATTTGAACGTTTCAAGGTAAGTTTTGAAGACATTTGCAACATGTGGCCGAACATTGTCATGTTGCAAAATAACTTAATCGTGTCTTGCGACCGTTTCCGGTGGTTTTTCCTTCAGTGCTCGGTTTTTTCTTCAGTGCGCTTCAATTGTCGTCGGTAGACCTCGCCTGTGATTGTTTCATTCGGTTTTAGCAGCTCATAATACACAACACCCTTCTGGTCCCACCAAATGCACAGCATAACCTTCAGGCCATGAATATTCTGAACGGCCGCCGATGTTGAGGCATGTCCGGGGTATCCATACATTGCCCGACGTTTTGGATTATCGTAATGTACCCATTTTTCATCACCAGTGACGATTAGATGCAAAAAAAACTTCTTTTTGTGACGTTCAAGCAGCATTTCGGACATTCAAAATTCGTGTTCGACGTTTCGTAGTTTCAATTCATACGGCACCCAATGTCCTACCTTTCGGATCATTCCCATTGCTTCCAAACGATCGGAAATGGTTTGCTGAGCGACGCCAAGTGATTTTGCAAGATCTTCTTGCGTTTGGGACGGATCTTGGTCTTCAAACTTTTTCACCTGGCCGGGGCGTTCTTTGTCTTCGGTGTTGAAATCACCATCTTTGAACCGCTTAAACCACCGCTGACACATTCTAAAGTCTATAGTATAGCCCGGGTAAGCTTCGGTAAGCAATTGATGCGCTTCGATTGCTTTTTTCTTTAAATGAAAGAAGCATATAAAAACTTCCCGCAAATGTTGTTTTGATGGCACGAGTGTAGACATTTTAATGACCAAAAACCTAGACTCAAAAAATTAGACAATGACATGAAGTTTCTGATGTGACAGCTGTCATGGTCAAAATACACCTCAGAGTAATAGATATGAAGTTATCTGCAATAACGACATTTTCAACCGGTAGTCCTACTAAAAAATATTTCGTTCGAGGATTGGATCAAGCGCTGGCATAAGTCTGTTGCACTCGATGGGGATAACATTAAAGCGGACAATACAGATTTAAGATGAATAAACTTGTATTTTGAATAAATTCCGGTAACTTTTTAATCAAGGTGGCATATCACGTATAAAATCCTTCCAAAAGCAATTTCTATTGTTCGTTAATTGCAAAACGTCAAAGTCATATGCTGATCGATTTAAATATGCTTGCTGATAGAAGAGCATCAGCAAATGCAGCCTGCATATGGTCTTATTTATCATACTATCACTGTTGAATGGATGTTCATTCTCTTCAAAAATAAAGGCGTTCTCCGCTAATTAATGAACCATTTTCTCAATTATGCAAATTGATTAATGCTTTTAAAAATATTGTTAATTTTAATTAATCGTCCTTTAAACAAAAAAACAAATCTCGCAATATTTGTTCTCACAATGAGTTCTGGTCGATTTTGGCTACTACTACTTCTCTGCCAGAAAATTGTAGCTAACGATGGGAAATACTTCGAATAATTCATTGGTAATCATTTTTTCACAATGAAATTGTAAAGGGTTTTTCAATTAGAGCGCTACAAAAGTTTTTTTTTAAATAAAACAAAAACGGTTTTGGATATCAATGAAATTCTTTGTTCCTGTGAAAGTACGTTCGATGCCATTATGTGTGGAACTCGATTTCTTTTGCACGGCCACCACGGGCACGCTTGCAAAAGTCCAGACGCTGAACCCAATTTTCGACGGTTTGCAAGCATAAATCAGCCGATACTGCTGCAATTTCACGTTCGGTATACGTACGAAGTTCATCAATCGTCGCTGGCTTGTTGCCATGGACCATAGACTTGACGTAGCCCCAGAGGAAATAGTCTAACGGCGTCGAATCGCACGACCGAGGCGGCCAAGCGACTGGACCATTTCGTGAGATAACACGTTCTCCAAACTTGGTTTCCAATAAACTGATTTTGACATTCGCTGTGTGGCTTGTGGAGCCGTCCTGTTGGAACCACATGTCCTCCAAGTCCATATCATCCAATTGGGGCCAAAAATATTCGGTAGCGATTCCCATTCACAGTAACGTGCTGGTCTTGATCATCACGGAAGAAGTACGGCCCAATGACGCCGCCGGCCCATAAACCACACCAAACCGTAATTTTTTCGGGATGCAATGATGACTCATGGAGTACGTGTGGATTGCTGCCTGATCAATACCGCATATTTTGTTTATTTACGGAGCCATTCAGCCAGAAATGAGCCTCATCGCTGAAGATGATTTTTCGATGAAAATCCGAATCATTTTCAAGTTGTTGCTCAGCCCAATTCACGAACATACGACGCTTCTAGTGGTCAAGCGGCTTCAGTTCTTGCGTCAATTTAATCTTGTAAGGATGTAGGTCAAGATCTTTTCGCAAAATTCACCACAACGACGTCACAGAGATGCCCAACGCTTGAGAACGACGTGTGAGAGACACATTTGGGCTTTCTGCAACTGAAGCCTCAGCGGAAGCAATATTCTCGACACTATGGGCACTTCTTTGTATCACTGGCAAGGGAACATTTTGTACTGTGCCTGTGGATTCAAATAGGACGATTATGACGACCATAAATTGGACGTAGCGCTCTTAACGTTGAGGCCACTGACTCCAAATTTCGGTAGTAAATTTTAATAATTTCGACTCGTTGTTGGCTCGTATATCTTTCCATCATGAAATGGCAAACCTTACTGAAGGGAAATTTCAAAACAGTGGCAAGAAATATGGCGTCAATATGGCTGACCCTGTCGCTCTACTTTTGTAGCGTCCCTGTTGAAAAACCCTTTAGTTCCATAAAAGAAACTAGGAGGACTTATTTGCGCACCTTTTACTAAACTGATCTCATAACTTTAATGGCAAACTTAAGTCCGAAGTTTAAGAAATAAATAAATTTGGAAGTGCAATGTTTTATCCCGGGTTAAACGGTTTACTTCATATATCAAAACTCCCAAATCACGGGATCCAATTACATGCTCAGGATTGAATTCTCGAATTTCAGTTCAGGGATATTGAATCTGCTTAAATGCCAGTTGCCGCTCAATGAACGAAGAATTTGTATGGCGGAATCATTAAACTTTCCTTGTGAAATCGAAGTGATTGGAAGTACTACTGTTAAGGCAATTGATTGATGGAGCATTAATTTGGTAAGAAACGAAGCAGCTAATATTTTACTATCTTTTTTTTTATTTAGTTCATTGTGTTGCGGATGGTGTTCATAAACATCACATCTTTGATGTTGGTCAAGAGTGTTACTATTCGCGAATTTATTCGATGCAATACCTTACTTATTAACACCTTGCCTCCAATGTGATATTGAAAAGTGCATGTAAACAGAAGCACTAAGTATACACATATGACACCAATACTAATCACAAGTTATCTTATCTCGAACTAATGCAGTCACTGGATCGTACATGCTGATTGAGAAGCAAACAAAGGTTAACGATCTAACAAAGTTTGCGTCTCAACTGAACTCAATTGTGCTGTAATTTTTCTAGTTAAACACGGATCCTACGCAAGCGATAGCCGTTCAAAGAATTGATTGCATTTGCATACAGGTCGCTAACGTTATGACATGGAAAAACTTTTTAAATTTACTTTCGAGGAAGTTTTCGAATAGATAGAAAAACTGCCACGAAAGATGAGAAATGAATAATAATAAAACAAAAACAAAAAAACAATTTCAAAACTAATAAAACTTTTCGTCCACCTAGTCTCAAGAGCTATTCAACGAAATGGCTAAACTTTCATCATAGATTCTAAACAAACATGTTTCCGACAAATTTTATATGAACAAGTATACGTCCCCGATTTCTTCAAGTTAAGAGATACATAAAGGTAGTGGTCCTCTTTTTGGATTGGATAATCGATTAATACATCATCCCCTGAAAATGTGTATTTAATGCTTGGCAACGTAAGAATTCCCACAAGGGTTCAAACGAAGGAACCTAAATCGTAATTGGAATATAATACTCCTTGGCACTATGATGTCGACATTTAATCGGAGCGTAGGCAGGAAGTTCAACATTGACAATTCCCTCGCCACAGGACTATTATATTTTCTTAGATCAATTTTTAAGGAAAATATTAAATCAAATACATTTACATACAGTGAAATGTTCGGCTGAATTGTAGTCCTCATCCATGTAAATGCGAATGCACGAGTACTCGCTGAATTCTTCGGCTTCGCAGAGACTCTTGATGAACTCCTGCACATATTCCATAGACTTTTCATATGTCTTGCCGCCAACCTCTTGTAGATGCAGCGCCAAGAATTGCGGTCGCAGCAATGTTATCCGACCAAGGAACTCCTCCAACCATGGGCTTAACAATCGCGAAGGCTATAAAACAAACACAAGACACAAACATAAATCCAATTAGATCGTAAAATCAATAAGGCCACACTTTATGAATTCTAGACGCAACGCAACGATAGGATTGGACATGCACGCCTTCCCAAGCAAGTTAACACTTACATCTTCGAATACGCTGCCAACATTGGCCGTGACTAGAAGTACTGAGGCGGCTCCAGCACTTGAACTCGAACTCATATTGGACACACTGTTGGCAAATAATTATAATTTATGGATGAGATTTCAGATCGCAACTTCGTTTCGCAAAACTATGGAAAAGGAATTCCTTTTCGCTTCACTTCCGTATCAAAAAAAAAAAAAGGTAGGTTTACTGCGATGTTTGTTTCTCAAAAACAATAATTATTATTGTGTATCACTAGAAATGTATCGTTTTCTAATTTTATACACTTTCGAGATTTGCCACTCCACTTCGGGTGCACTTTTCTTCACAACGCAACGCAACGAACAAATAGATTTTTTTTTTATTTTGTTGAAGGGAGTTTCCTTTTTTTTTTGTTGTTTTCGCTTTCTTTTGTTGTTTTGATTAAATATTTTCCGAGTGAGGGGTATATTAGTATTTGTTGGTAGAATGTGTATTAGTTAATTTTATTGCGATATCAGTCATTTTTTTTATGTTAATATTACTTTTTTTTATGCGTCCACGGAGTGAAATCTATTTTCCTATCATCGTGCAAAACAACAGACAAAAACTAAACTGCCTAGTGGTCTGGTAACTAACTGGGTTCTCGGAGCGTAATGTGGAGAGTAAAATTTATTTTATTGACGTTGGTTTGACGTCTGCGAACTGGGACATAGTTTCATTGTGTGTGTGTGTGTGTTGTCTGTATTTTTTTTTCTCGTTTTTCTATGAAATTTGACGTTTTCTTTTGTGGCTGCTGTACGTGCGGTAAAACACTACAGCCAGAGAAAGTGTAGCTATCAGTGTAGAATTTTTTACTGTGGGGCCAATAAGTGTTATTTTGTGTAAAACGTTTAAGAATGAGTAAATTGGCAAGCAAGTTACATAGGGTGGGCCATTTGTTGGTTTCTTATAGCACAATTTTTGCACCTTTTTTATTTTAAAGTGAAACTTTTGTTACATCGTCTCAAACTTTTTGGTCTGTGCGTTGCATGTCGCGTGACGGTCGGCTGCGGAGTAGGCGTAATGTGAAAGGCGCTCGTCAGAGCAGCCGAGGCCAATATGGCGGCGCCTATAGTTCGCATCCGCTGACTGTGTAGTGGATAGAATATAACTCATTTGTGCCATTGCTTCACTCTAATTTGTTTCTTTTTGTCAGTGTTTAATGTAAATGTTGTTATTTATTTGCTTTTGGTAAACAACGACACAGCTGGTAAGTCTAAAAAACTGATCAACGAGAAAAAGTCTGACAAAATCAATCAACACTCTTGTTTTATGTTAAACTATACTAAAAAACAATGATACTTCATTGAGGGTTCATTCAGAAATGCAAGCATACATCAATAACATGAGTTTAAGTCAAATAACTGCTTCCGAATCTGCTGTGGGAGATTTTGTGCAGCTATTTGTCAACTTGATGAGAACAGAAAACTCGTAATTGCGTCAACATATATTAAAGTAAACAAAAAAATAAATAATGTAATGGATTTTCTAGGTTTTCATCTAGCTCCATTTGCTACGTCATCGGCACAAATCTTCCGTTCTCGAGAAATATATTCACGAATGCCTGTTATTTTGTCTGGTGATTTAAATACAGACTTCAAGAAAGAAGAATCTGCTTCACTCATTGAATACTTGAGAGAAGTATTTAATCTTGAAATGATAAATGATAGAAATATACCCACCACGAGATATGGTACAACGATCGATGCGGTTTTTACTAGATAGATTGAAAAAATCGAATGTAAGTCACTGTTCACGTATTTTAGTAACCATAAAATATTGGTTACATTTATAAACTTTGAAACTCATGATGATGATGGAATTGATAATAGAATGATTGAACATAATTTAAAAACGGATCAAAATGACTCAACGATTATAAAATATTATTTTCAGTTTTTTAATATGTGTATATCATCTAAATAATTGTTATTATGTATGTCGTACTCTAAAACACAGAGTTCAATAAAAATATTAGTTGGAGACTTAGTCCACTTTTGTCATTTCCCATTATCATTCCCATTTTCCAGGTATAAAATTAATATTGATAAAGCGATTTTTATACCCTTCATGAAATATTGTTGTGTATTAAATATAAATGTCTATAATGTTAAAAAAAAAGTTTCCCTTTAAACGTGGTTACATAAAACCACACAATCCTCTTATTTTAATCATTTGCTCGTTCTCAAGAGGTTAATACTCTTATAATGTAAGTAGCACAAAGCGAGTGGAAGAATAAGGAGAAAAACGAACAAATTTTGTAGTGGTTTGAGAAACTCAGATTTATTTGGTTTCAATTCCAATTCAGTGGGTTGAGCCCGAAATGGGACGGATGATTTGATATCGACTTATTGAATGTTTTGGAAGATTTAGCTCAAAATGTCTGTCAATGTTATGCCTTCACAGCAGAGCCATTTACACATAAATCTACACGAATTTAGAACTCTAGCCGATACAACAACCACTACAACAACGTCACCCAGCAGTCAGAATACTATCGTTGTTCGACCAATCCAGTGATAGTGCCATTAAATGTGCACAACAGAACGAAAAGATGGTACACGGACGAACTGAAAGCTTTGAAGAATAAACAAATTGAAAAGTATGAATTTGCTAAACACTACAAAAGCAACGAAAATTGGAACGAATACAAACGGATAAGAAACCACTATAAAGTATGCATCAGAAATGCAAAAAATTGTTACATACGGAACAGATTGAGGCATGCGAATGGACAGAAAAAGATGTGGAGTACAATAAAAAAAAATGGTTATTGGACAGCAACAAAATGAAATAAGACATGTATATTTTGAGGGTAAGGAATATAGAGATGAGTCCGAAATAGCAAACAAATTTAACGACTATTTTGTGAATAGTGTCGAGCAAATTTTTAAATCAATTGAAGACGTCGAATACACAAACAACATAATTGAAATCGGATTCAAATTCAAATTCCGAGAACTAACAATAAGCGAACTAAAAAAAGTTTGTAAAATTCTAAAAAATAAAGCAGACTTTGAAAAAGTAAGCCCCAAAGTTATCATAGATAACTGGGATATTTTAGGACAGAGTGCGTACCATAGTTAATAAATCACTCTCAACGGGGGAGTTCCCAAGTTCATGGAAGGATTCGATGATTACGCCGGTGGAAAAAGTTCCGAACACAACCAAAATGGAAGAATTTCGACCCATCAATACGCTTAGAACGATTGAAAAAATTATTGAAACGGTGGTTAAACAACAGATGGTAGAATATCTGGAAGGCAATAACATCTTGTCGATTTATCAATCCGGGTACAGACAAAATTTATCGTGTGAGGCAGCGGTTAATTATATTGTAAATGAATGGAAAGGTGGCGGAAAGAAAAATAAAATAATAGCAATTGCCCCTGATTTCAAACGTGCCTTCGAAACAATCGATAAGAAAATACTTTTGGCAAAATTGTATAAGTACGGGCTGGAATGGTTTAGATCATTTTTGACTAATAGGGTACAACGGCCTAAACTAAATAGTAGCGTGTCCGATTCCACCGAAGTCAAACAAGGAGTGCCGCAAGGATCGATTTTAGGTGCATTATTATTTATTCTTTATATCAACGATATGCCGAAAATAATAAAGTATTGCAAAATTCTTTTATACGCCGATGATACGCTTTTACGCCGCGGGAAAGGATGCAAATGAATGCAGAAATAAAATTAAGTTTGATATTGATCAATTAATCACATGGCTAAAGATGAACAAATTAAAACTGAACGAAGAAAAAACTAAATTAATAGAAATAAATCTACAGAGCCAAACACAAATCGTGATAAATGGAAAACAAATCGAAAATGTTAACAGTATTAAATACTTGGGTATGATTATTGACAAGGAGCTAAAGATGCATGAACACATAGACTATATATGCAAGAAAATAGGAAAAAAAATAGGTTTCTTCAAAAGGATCAGAAAACAAATGGACGATATGACAGCCATAATGGTATATAATACCATTGTTAAACCTCATTTTGAGTTCTGCGCCTCAATTCTCTTTTCGTGCTGCAATCAAGGCCAAATAGAAAGGCTTCAGAAGCTGCAAAACAAGGCGATGAGGAGTATCCTGAGATGCAATAGATTTACCCCAATAAGTTTTATGTTGGAGGCACTTAAATGGCTGAACGTCAAGCAGAGGCTAGAGTATAACACATTATTGGCCGTTTTTAAAATCAAACATGGTGCTGCACCTGGATATTTAACGAGTGAAGTCAGACGCGTGGGAGATGCGCAGCCTTACCAACTGTGAAATATAGATGACTTTAGGTTGCGTATCCAAACTTCAACAACCGCCCAAAATACTATCATTTATAAAGGATTTAATTTATTCAACACACTACCAAATGATATAAAAAATGAGAAGAATTTAAGAATATTTAAAGAAAAATGTATTGATTTTATAAAAAGAATTTCTTAAAAGAGCATAAGACTGAATTCTAAATAAATCTATTTGTATGTAAATATGAATTATGTAAAGTATTGAATTAATACTAATAAACTTAACTAACTAACTAACTAGTTGTTCGTATAGCGGCACTTTTTAACTGCACCATTGTTTTCGTTATTGTTTGTTGGAAGACAGCAGAATGTTAATTATTGTGCGAATTTTGTAGAAAGTGCTTGATTGCTTGAATCGTGAATTTTAAAATATTTTAATAAATAAAATACCACACTAACTTTTAGTAATTTATTCTATTATTTTTGATTTTCAATAATTTTTATTTACCCTTAGAATTATGTCTTTAGACGATGAATTAGAGTTTATACAAAATTCACGAAGAAAAATTCGTAGAATATATTCATCATTGGAGACAGAAGATGAGGTTTCGGACACAGATCACCAAGATTGGAGTCCTGTTATAAAAGACTCCTTACTTTCAAAAAGTTGTGGACCCTGGGAAAGAGCTTACAATAGACGAAAGAATGATTCCTTGGCGTGATCGGTTGTTATTTCGGCAATATATACCAAATAAAAGTCATAAAAATGGCGTTAAGCTTTATAAGCTATGTCATATAGAAGGATATACGTATAAGATAAATATTTATTCGGGAAGAAGGCCATGATCAATAATGCAGTCACATCCACATAGCGTGGTCATGGAACTTATGGATGGTCTTTTAGATAAAGGAAGGATTTTGTACGCTGACAATTATTACACTAGTGTGTCCTTAGCTAAAGAGCTCTGGCAAAAAAAAAAACCTTTTTTTGTGGGACGCTTCGAGCAAATAGATAATTTTTGCCAAAAGTTGCGATAATAAGACAAAAAAAGGCGGTATAATAAGTGCACAAAAAGAAGGAGTAAAATTTATGTAATGGACAGATAGAAGGGCAGTAATGATGTTGACAACCTGTAAATCCCATAAGTGCTCTCTAATAGACGTCACTACCAGAGGACGCAAATCTGTACAAAAGCCTGATTGTATTCTTAGCTATAATAAAGCAAAAAAACGAGTCGATCTTTCTGACCAAATGTCAGCATATTACAGTTGTCTCAGAAAAACACTTAAATGGTACAAGAAGATAATTATAGAATTAATCTGTGGCACAATATTAGTAAATGCATGGTGCATATATACTTAATTTGGTGCTCGTAAGAATGTTTGTATCCTAAAATTCCGTAAAAGTATAATTGACGCTCTGTTGAAAGTTGAAAAGCCACCGAAACCATTCGCTCATATTCTGAAGAAATATGATGGACCTCTAAGAACGACAAGGAAACGATGTAGGAACTGCTATCATTCAATAGCTGAGAAATAAGGAAGGGAAAATGCCATTAAAAAGACCAAAAGAGTCAACACATATTGCACAGGCTGCAAAAATAAACCAAAGCTTTGTATCAAATGTTTTGAAGAAGTACATAAATGATTTATACGTTATTATATTTTTTTTCCATTTTAGCTACTTTGATTGAAGAATTTTTTTTTAATTGAAAATAACTATAAGACCTAATTTTGTTAAATTTTATTTATGTTGAAAACGACTACAACAAATATAATTTTATAATTTCTGTATTTTATATTAGCACTTTGCCTCTTTCCAGTATAGGGTTTGAAATAAAATTATAAATATTTATGGACCACCGGTGGTCCACACCGCCAGATAAATTAATTTACATGTGTACCGCCGGTGGTGCACGCCGCCAGATATACGCAGTGCCCGTGTACCACCGGTGGTACACGCTGGGTAGAACGTGTTAAGAATGGGTCATTTGGCGAGCAATTTACATAGGGTGGGCCATTTGTTGGTTTCTTATAGCACAATTTTCGCACCTTATTTTTTTTTTAATCAATTGCTCTCAAGAGGTTAATACTCTTATAATGCAAGTAGCACAAAGCGAGTGGAAGAATAAGGAGAAAAACGAAAGATTTTTTTAGTGATTTGAGAAACACAGATTTATTTGGTTTCAATTCCAATTCAGTGGGTTGAGCCCGAAATGGGACGGATGATTTGATATCGACTTATTGAATGTTTTGGAAGATTTAGCTCAATATTCTTCTGTCAATGTTATGCCTGCACAGCAGAGCCATTTACACATAAATCTTCACGAACCAAAACACGAATTCAGAACTCTAGCCGATACAACAACGACTACAACAACGTCACCCATTAGTGAGACTACTATCGCAGTTCGACCAATCTAGTGATAGTGCCATTAATTTTATCCCAATGGCCAATGGTGGCTGGACCAGGAGTTGAAGCTACGACCCATCAATCAAAGTCTTTTTCTTTAGCAGCTTTACTTTTGGGGTTACCTATTAAAAAAAAACGCATCTCTTATTATGCAGAATAAATAAAAATTATTTTAATGTATAATTCTGAATGTATTTTCTTTAAATTTTCCATCATAAGAGCCCAACAGTTATCAGCCATCAGGTGAGTATCCCATCTACCGTGTTACCAATCCTCCATGACTAATGATTTCTATCTTGATGAAACCGCTCTCCTTGTTCTTCACTAAAGTCACCCATGTTATATCCAATATAAAGCAGTCCAAATGACTTTAAAGGTAATGATCTTTGATGCTCATATTACATCCCAAGTTTTGCAAAGCTAAAAACATCACCACGACAAACGAGTTGCACGAAGCGAGTTCCTGTTCATTCGCAGAGTCTTTGTAAACTTATCATCTATAACTCTCTGTCTTATCCGGGGACCGTCAAGTATTCAAGCAGTGAGCTTTAAAAGCTGGAAAAACTCGTGTGATGTACTGAAAGTGTGAACCCGTTTTGTAAGATGCTCTTACAAAATTTTCAATGATACCAAGTTTTATTGTGTAGAGGAGACAAAATGATTTTTTTCTCGGGGGACTAAAAGTATGTAATAACATTTTGCTTATCAACAGCCAGATGTTCTCTGACTGGGCAATTTTGCCATAACTAGTGATTCGTATTATATCTGCTATCCCAAAGACACATAAAGCATGGAAACTAAGTATATCTACCTTGCTGTCCAAACAGAAAATTTACCATTTTGTGATCGACGCATACAAACCATTGATGCGTGCTTTTTGCCATTATAATAAGCAATATGCATTTTAAACTTCTTTAAGAACTGTCTAATAAAAGTCGCCCCACAGTTGAATCACATTTTTTTAAGCCCAGGATATCTGGAAGGGGCTGATACCCAGTCACGGGGACACTCTCGGACTGAGGTACATGTCTTTTCACTGATGGTGTATCAGGTTATGTCCATTTGCTTCTATTTTTACGATTTATGCCGGTGATCTTAACCAAACAGAAATAACAGTCGTCGAAGTGATTTTATTGTTCTCTCCAAATCATTGGTATTCCAAACTGTTGCTCTTGTTAAAATGCTGAATACGAAAGAGGCACAAGCTTCGTTATCGCCTAACTATTAAGAAAAAAGTCCGTATTAATGGCTCCGAAAATCCAAATATGGCCAATACAGTTCGAAATTGTTTCTGTTTGGTGTGGTTTTTGGAGCGGCGGAAATAAGAACACAACACTTGGACACACAGGATGTTTTCGGCGTATGATGCACACGCGAATTCAACTCCTACACAAACTGGCCCTTTAAGCCAAGACCCTTTCGTAAAATCTTCCACAAAGTGGACAGGCATAGCTCCAATTGCTGTGCACGTTCCGAATCGACTCATTCGGATTCTCCTCAGCACTGCGCTCCACAACGGCAATAACTTATCCTGTTCGCACTGTTTTTCGTCGTTGGGGATACGTATTACCCACTCGTTGTATGTGGTTCGAAAACGATTCATCGTGTTCCGAATAACCTGCTCAGATGGACGCTTAAGCCGGCCATAAAATGGACGTAGCACACGATAAGTTTGGCGAACCGAATCACGACTTTAAAAATAAGTTTTCACGATCCACGCGCGTTGTTTGTGCGTTAATCGTAAAATAATTCATCGTAAAATGGCAAAACGTAATGATCACAAATTAGCTTTCAATTGTCAAATTGACAATCTGTAGAGACAATGTTGCCTGTTTAAAAACCAAATCTCTAAACATGCACAAAAAATGAAAGAATGAAGCTCAATGAACCTGTTACAATATTAAGCACATATCGCTCATAAAAAACATGATTTTCGAGTAAATTATGAAGAAATATTCGCTTTAACAATATTCCGTAGTAGTATATTCCATAGTCCTATAAAATATCTTAAAAAGAATTCCCATTGTGAATCAAGCAATCACTGCCATACCGACGAATTGCAATATGCACAAATCTCCACCGTAACCCAGCCCAACCTCGACAAAGCGCTGAAGCAGCCATTTAGAGAATTGTGCCAACCACGAAAATTTTCTGCAGCAAACGTTTAAACTTCCGCAAAGGAATTCGCAATTCAGCACAAATTAATTTAAAATTCTTATCCACAAAGTAAGTAACTCCAAACTCTCAGCGAAAAAAGCAAGATTTTATCCAATTTCCTTGTGTTTTCAAAAAACAAAATCTTCGAACACATACGACGCAAAAATAAAAAAAAAATAAAAAAACATGGCCGGCCGCAAAAATTGTGAAATCCCGAGACCGCCAAGCGATATGTCCAACAGCGACAGCGAGGATTCCGATTTCGAATACGCCTACAGCACTGGCAGTTCCTTGAGTCTAACTTCTGACACTTATTCAAGAAGGACGCCAAAACAAGAACAGAAACCAGTCCAACGGATGCCGACACGTCGTCCAGATCCAAACGTTTCCAATCGTAATGCACTGTTGGCCCGCGAGAATCGTCGCCGAAAGAAGGCGTATGTCGAAACACTGGAAAAGCAGCTGGACGACATGAAATATACAAACAGAAAACTACACAAATTATTAAGGAAACAATTGAAAATTGTGGAGAGACTCGAACACGAGAAACAGTACTACAAAGGCTTGATTTCCAATCAATCAGATATTCTTAATTTGGTTTCTGTGTTGAACACTAAAGTACCAGCATTTCTTTCCAAGACGGCATCATCCTGCTCTCCGACAGATTCGAATCGTTCAACATCCAGCGTGGAAGCATTTGCAAACAACGACTACAACAATGACAATGGTAGTGCACCACTTCTTCTGGGGGATCCCTTTCTAACAGAAGATTTCATCAATGATTTCAATTTCTTCACAGATTCCAACTACGAACCGTACAGCGAAACCAATTGGGATGAACTCCTTGGCATGGACACACCGCCGCTATCATCTCTTGCAGACGAGAATCCTTGTTACAAGTCGAACAGCACAAAGTGTGAAGTTCAAACTAACATAATAAGCGGCGAGCATAATTACCATACCATTGAAAGCAACCTTACTGAGAAGGAGGACAGTGGACTCTGTCTGCACATCGCCCGCGGAAAGATATCACTGGAATATTGTCCCAGTTGTCATGCGAACGCACAGCGTTCCAACAACACAATTCCAGAACAACTGCTCGTAGTCGACTAGAACGATCGATCGATTGTTGTATTTCGATGAGCGTGGATGCCTTGTTTAAGGTAAAGGCTTACTCCGATAGATTTCTAGTGTATTAAGCTTAGTTTAAAAAAGAAAAAAAAAAATTGTTAATCGATATATTCTTTCCGAAATTACGTTAAATCTATTGTAGGAGTTTGATAGAACCCCAATTGTTCCAAACATGACCCTAAACACTTAACAATCTTTTCAACATTCCAGACGCTGGACGCGACGTTTTTTCGTCCTTAAAGTTATTAAAAAAAAAAAATACGGGTGCACTTTAGCCAAACAAAAAAGGTGGGTTCCTTGAGCGTCTCTCATTTAGACGTCTTCGAGGAAGTTCTGCATTTAGTAATACGAATGATATGCATTCCTGTAAATGCAGAACTTACCTCGAACCCAGTATTTTATTTCGAAGAAATTTGTTTATTTTCCAATTGTCAAATATTTCCAGCTTCATGTGAGACCAGCTATGAGTGATCAGCATGCATATTTATTCGCGTCTTTTGAAGTAACAAAAAAAAAAAAATAAAGAACCAAATGTATCGTTCCACAAAAGAAAAAAAAAAGTCAAAATAATCACTAAAAAAAGGAGTTTGCTCTTGCTGAGGGATCGATGATCGACATCGCTTTTACAAGGAAGTGTAAAATGCGTGGATCTAGCACGATGTTTTGTGTTTATAATCCCAAAGCAATAGTACACTTCTTCTGAGTGATGATATCCTTAAAGAAACAACAAATTTTAATTGATTTTGACTAAGTTACAGGTTTTGAAAGTCGGTCACAGACACACGCTCCTCTGCTTGATTGTTGAAAGCTGTGTCGCTCTTTCGGATTGAAACATGCCGCTGGTAGGTAAAACTATCTTACTCCTGCAATTTTTTTTTTTAATTTAATATTTCTTCTTTCATTATCGTGTGGTTAAAGTAAGAGTGTGGAAAGAATTTTCGATATTAAGGTACATTATGATTATTTTGTTAATGAAATATATTTCGAATGTGAACAAATAAAAAAAGAAAGTATTTATTATTGAAAAGAACTACAAAAATTACTTTTTTCTTTGTTATCAAAATAAATGCCAAGTTTTTACAGATTAGTTGATGATGTCATGCAAGAAAAATGTTTGCTGCTGGTGAATAACACACGGTTTGGTAATCGTATCAAAAACAGCATGCGCTGAGTTTCCATTTCCGCGGGATTATGGAGATTAGAATTGCCGCATAGAAGCAATTTTATGCATACTTAAATTTTACTAAAACTGCGAGTTATGACCAGGAAAATCGATACACAGTTATAATTATAGACATCAAAGACCCGTCAAGAGTTTCTGACAGGGTATGCTACTTTCAGGATCGCTTGATCCTTAAAACGGATGTTCGGTCTTCTTCCTTGTCATCACCTGAGGCCTGTGATTCTAAGATTCTCTATGCCGATGTGGCAGAGTCAGTGAAGTTGTCGCACATCTTGAAACAGTTAATAGAATACGCGGTTATATGCAAAGATAGATTACGGACTAAACATCTACGGAAAGTGTGCTCAAACATCACTAAGGCTCATCCTACCTGCCTACCATACCGCTGTACGACTAAGTCTTAGCTCTTTTAGAACGACTCCCATCAAAAACATCTTAACAGAGTCAGGCCTACCATCCATCCAAGAAAGCTTTGAATATCAAACTGCGATCTAAATACGTAAAATAAGCGGGTCTCATAGAACCTCCATTTCCGCCGATTCAAAAAAAGTTGTTGACCGCAAGAAAATTCCGAAATCTCCATCAACAATTTATAACACTATTACTCTTGCAAGACAGATGGGCATACCGATTCTTAGGGCACCGGGGAAGTCAGAACTCCATCCGCCTTGGACGCTAAGGAAAGAAGCCATTGACATATATCTCAGCAAGTACCCGAAAGCCTCGACAACAGACAATCACTATAAACAAATGTTTTTGGATTTCGTTAACACCCACCAACAACAAAATTGGCAATTTGTTTTCACTGATGGTTCCAAAACGGAATTTAGGACAGCATTCGCGGTGGTAGATTATATTGGAAACATACTGTCAAAGGGGTTTGCTAACACAAATCTTCTCGGTATTCTCAGCTGAAGCAATGGCAATCCTGCAAGCCACCGAATTGAGTACCCACAAGAAAATTATCATTTGCACCGATAGCTTGTTGCCATAAGCAAATTTGAACAACAAAACACCAATCATTAACGCTATCCGGGACAAATTAATTGGAAGAAATCATACCATCAAACTCTTGTGGATACCTGGTCACGTAGGGATCGATGGAAACGAAAAAGTCGATGCAGCCGCTTAGTCTGCGGTACGGGAACCTCATAACTTTCTACGTGCAAAACTCGAGTGACATTAGAAGAAAAATAATCAATTTCTGTGCGGAAAAGAAACTCGAAAACTGGAAGTTGTATTCACAGCATTATGCAACTATAAACCCAGTAGCCATTAAACAGCCCAAAAGCAAAAAACAAGTTATTTACACGGCTCCGTTTAGGACATACAAATATTACCCACAACCACCTTCTAACCAAAATGGACCCATCTCAGTGCCAGCTCTGCAACAGAAGCGATGTCATGACTATACAACACTTACTTCAAGAATGCGAATCAGTCAAGGAAGTTACTCGCTTAGTTGCTAACAGCCACCAACTAATGGATATGACACCATCGGAGGAAATTATTAATAGAGTTCACCAAATCTTCAAAGTCCTCAATCTTGTAAACAATATATAAATTAACACTTCATAAAAACTTAACTTCTTAATAATTTATAAATGCTCTTATATCTCGAAATTGTATATATATATGTAAATTTATCTTTACAAGTCAGCCAAAAGCCCATGGTAGCTATTGCTGCTTTTAATTATTATTGATAATGTAATTTATTTACATATTAATAAAGTTATAATAATAATAATAATATATCATCTCCTCTTTTCGCCCTCATCGCATACGGGACCAAATATTCGACGATGGGCGATATCCAGTATTGTAACTAATTTCTACACGTCAGTTGTGCTTATTTTACCTCCCCATGTTAGCCACCGGGCATTGGTTGGTGTCCATCCGGACTCGACTTCCTAAAGCATGAGTGTTGAAGAAGTGAAAATGCAGCGTGAGTCAACGATGACATCACAGTTCACCTAATCTTCGCAGCTCAGGCCGATAAAGAATAATATAGGTTTTTGGAAAGTAGATAAAAGCGGAGGAGCCCTTATTGGACCAACGGCAGCTCTCACATTCCGGATAACTGGCAGGAGTTTAATAAAATGGAACTGATTCTTCAGGTTGGAGGTTGTGCCGTCGGGGTAACTTCCTTACGATGTAAAAAAGAACCAATAATGAGAACCAGCAGCCTTTTATAATAATGGACCTCCTCATTTAAGATCACTGCTCGAAATGCCACGCTCTATGAATTGAGATGTTGCACCTGGAACGTACGTACACTGTACAATCCTGGTGCTGTTCAAAAATGCGATACGGGAGACCAGGCATGCGATTACGGAAAGAAAGCAAGATTTATTGCAGCTCTCACAAGAAATTGCAGGAAGCGTCGTTGGAAATAGGCTACGCTCAATGATGATTGATTTTAACCCGATAAGCGCTCAGCTGGTTGTGATTCGCGTCAAGGCAACATTCCGATAAATCAGTATAATATTTGCGCATACCGCTACCGACGAAGCTTTAGACTAATGACCTCCTGCGGCAATAGGTGCACAGGCGAAACGAGTTGGGCGACGAGGACAAAACGAATATGTTGTGAACAAACAAGAAACATCTGTCCACAGCATGGCACAAAACGCCACTGTTTGCAACAGTAATTTCAAGGTGGTAAAGAAGTTTTTCTGCCGCGGAGTAAATATTAACTCCATGAATATTAACTCCATGAATGACACCTCAGTGGAGATTCGTCGAAGACTCACCATAGGAAACCGCTACTTTTGGGTTCAAAACTCCTAACTTGGAAGACGAGATGTAAGGCTTACAAAACTTTGATCCTGCCAGTTCTGCTATATAGGGCCGAGTGCTGCAGGAGAAAGGCAGAGCAGATTTCAAAAGAAAAAATCTTCGTCGAATATTTGGTGCCGTATGCGAGGAGGGCGAATGGAGGAGCAGATTTTACCACGAACTGTAAGAGATGTATTTAGATGTGGATGTGGAAGATGTTTGGAAGTTCGGCCACATCGAGCGAATAATGCTTCAGCAAAGAGAATCTTCGAATCACAGCGCAGGTTCGAGACGACAAGGAAGTCCGAACCTCCGTTGCCAGAGCTAGATGTCTAGATAACTGGAAGCAACGTGTCCATGATCGACAAGAGTGGAAGGCTGCCGTGTTTCAGGCAGAGACTCTACACAGGTCGGCGGTTAATTAAGTAAGTGCTCCAGCACAAATGCTTGTTTTCGTCTTCTCGGATAAAGGATAGGAAATTCGGAAGTAATCAGCTAGCGTTTGCGCTTTACTTTCATAATCGAAGCTGCAGAACCATGTATTGTTTTCCGCTTGTGTCCTGTGGTTTATTATCTCGTAGCGACGGTACAGAAAATGACATGAAATTCTACATCTTCGGCATGTTATTAGAGTGAATTTCACGTTTACGTCTGTCCATATCTCGTGCAATCCATTTCATCCAACAGAATTTGTACAAAACATTGTCTGCTTGTTAGCTTTGGACTCCATTTGCATGAAGTGTGCATCAGTCGCAAGTATTTCAACTGGTTCCAGGTCAGCTTATAACTTTGCTACAAGTCTTTTCTTCTCTACTTGGTTTGAAGTATTTTGCCCGACCTCTGCATCTGGTCTGATTGCATTTGTTGTTTAAAATATTAGCCTTGTTCTTAATATGATTAAAGCAGCACGTATACTGTACTCTATTGATTTTTAGAGCTGTCCTGCAGCTGACTCCAGTCTACCGTGTTTAAAGAGTTTTTTTTATGGTAGAACCAGAATACATCTTAGTTCCCAGTTTCAATCGAACTGCATTAATTGTAACCTTATACGGAAAACAAAAGGTGCACTGCATTTTCAATGACATTCTCAAGTCTACGTTCTAAAACCAGTCTTATTTTTCGCGTGTTTTGTATGAGCCTTGTATTTTCTACTTTTTCGTCTACAATTCGTTCACACAATTATTTTTATGGATTGAGCCCCTTCAAGCACATTAATCTTCGATTGATTTTACAGCTTCGAGTCCCTTCTTTCTCCTGTGCCAAGCGAGAAGTCAATAAAGGTGAATAAAAAAACCAAAGTATTAAATGATTAATGTTATGTTTGAACTTTTATTTTTTTATTTAATTAAATTTAATTTATACTAAGCTTAGGAAACAAATAAAAAAGATATAACAATTCACAATTGGTGTACTTTAATTGATCTGTTCAAGAACATTTTTTTTTGTTTGTTTTTGCTTTTAAATAAAAATTGAACAACGTTCTTAAGTCTATTACAAAATAATATTTTCCTTCTTGGCTTCAAAATTTGCGCAAACATGTTTTTTAAATTAAAAAAAAAAAACCACAACTACTTTACATCAATTGTCTCATTTGACTTACAGAGATCGGCTACAAGGGTGTCTAATAATGCGCGCAATTCTTGCTGCGCAAACTCCTGCGGCAGAGGTAACCGCTCAAGAGCAATTTTAATAATTAAACATGGATTCAATACAGGACAAACGACAAGTACACCACGCACGAGACATGCTAAACTCTGAGCGATTTCACTCTGACACAAGCGATGTTTGGGCGTTGGACACGGCAGGAGGTTGATGCGAGAACAAAGATCAGCGAGTTGTGGTTTGAGGTTCTCCCAACGTGCTTCGATGTCGCCCTCATGCAGGTTTTTCAGTCCTTTAAACTGAAATAGAGCAAAATTGATTATTTGAAAAATTGTTCTTAGAGTATTGGCATGTTTTTATGTACCTACCTTCTCATTGATGTCTATGAAATCTAAAAATATCTGTCCCTGATTCGACCAATTGGGAACCTTGATGCTCTTATTTAACAGAGCTGGATTATCGAATTGACTGAGAAGATCATGCAGGTAGCTCATGTTGTCTGAAAATTAAAATTTACTCAATGGTTGTTTGTTGAACAATTTTTCAAAACTCACCGTTTATGACTGCATCCGGTGCAATGTGCTCGAATATGACTTCATGTGCCTCTGCCCATTTTTGGGCTTTAAGCAAATACTTTGCTTGCATGTGATAGTTGCCAGTGGCGCCAGCTTTTACCGCTTTAGCCCAATCTAGCCACTTTTGTGGAACGCCCAGTATGTTAATTACAAATTTTTCATTCTCTGTTAAAGCACCCTCATTGGAAACCGAAACGTATCGATAGAGATAATCCTGTACATGCGTTTCTCTTACATCTTTGTTCTTTATGTGGAGCAGAGCAAAAACGGACCACTGCCAGAGACCATAGTTTTCTAGTTGCGAAGCAAAGTCAACATGAAGTCGACTGGCATGCAGTTCAGAACAATGATGATAGCCGAGGGCCTCGAACGTTTGTAAAAGTAGCCAGCTAAGGGTGGAATTATTTCGCGTATTTACTCAAGGCTTGCATTCAAGACCAAATTGACTTACCTCAGTCTGTAGTCCATAAAGTCTGCTGTATGGTTTAGAGGATTGATAATGCTTTCTATGGGATGACTTCTTTTCGAATATAGTTGAAGAATGTTGTAGCGTAAGTCGTATACTGGATACTTCTCATTATTTCCAATTGAGTCGGTGTAATGTGGAGATGGTGGCATCGCGTAGAATTCATCAGCTTTGAACGATTTCTCATACGCCATAAGAGCGTCTGTTATGGAGCAAGTTGGTGAGGACAGATACCAAAGTTGTAGCTAACAGCAAAAGAATCAACGATTAAAAACTATCTCACATTTTTGGTTATTAACAATTCAAAGAGTTCTTGATTCTTAACCACTAAGGGAAAGTTGCATAGATCATTGAAAAGAATAGCATGACACCCCTGTTATGCTCTAGATTTGACCTCGAAGGGTTTCAAAAGCAAATTGGTACATTGATAAGTTGCTTTATATTTCGGATAGAAGCAGAAGCACGGTTCTTATTAAAAAAATCGTCTGGATCAAATCAAGAGAAAAAAAATGCATGTGATTTTTCGTCCCCGTTGAGCTAACGTGTGAGTTTTCACGAAGATATCTAAACCGATTCGGAGGAAGACAAAAAGCAACGATTGCACTGAGTCAGGTGGTGAGGTAAAGTAGAGCGGATGGAATTTAATTTCTTCGGCCAACCCAAGTGAAGATAAAGTGTATCGAGTATGTTGGAGAGACTTGTTGAATATGGCCCAAAACTAAAGCGGCATTGAAGTAAGCACAAATGTATTCCAGTTATCAGAGTTGTAAAAGAATTATTAAATCATTTAAGATATAAAATAACCAATCATTTTGAAGTCATTGATTGGTCCTTCATTTTAGTCCGTGAAATCATTACAGTCATTTTGAAGTATTTCGAATCCGATTGTGTTAATTCGAAATATGAAAAGTACATTAATTATTAATTTATTTTCATATATTTCATATATAAATATATCATACATTTATCGTAATAAAGAAGGAAACTTTGTACTTCTTCTGAGGAGGTGATCTTCAAAACTACTCGTCCGATTTTAAAAATTCTTTCACCAGAGTTCAGAATGGCCTAACAGAATAACAGACCCATTTTTGGCGACAAATGATGTAACAAAAGAATGCGAACACTGCCGAAAGTGACAATTTCTTTCTATAGATAACTTGTAACTTAACTTAATTCATTGTCGACGAAATTGAATGAAAATCATAATCGACATTTACACAACATTGTTTGGCCAAGAAGAACGTGTTAGTGTCAGCAGGCGGCAAGTAAACGTTATTAAATATAAATGTTAAGACCACACGAAAGATGTTTGTCAGATGTACACCTAAATACTAACCACTTGACCTTCACTCTGTTTGTATTCCACTGATGGTAAGTCTGGAACTTGGTAAGAGACTATCTTTTCTTTTGCGTGTAGAAAAGACAGCCTGAGTCTTTGAAGCATTTTTTCTTCCAATCCTTGAAATACGAAGTTACTGTATTCAAGCCCAATTGCAAACCATCTGATCGTCGTCGTCTGCGAGCATTGCAAACTCACTAATGGGCAAGGGAAGTCGTAGGTGTTTATAGTCTTCAATATTGGAGTAATCTTGGCGCCCTGAGCTGCACCAGCGTCAACATGTCTTCTTGTGAGAAGCGATTTTATTATTTGAAACAGGTACATTGGGAAGGTATCCGATATTTTGCGGTTACATGCTTATTAAGAAAATAAAATTCAGTTTTAAATTGTTTTCTTTAATAGTGCGAGATTATTTATTTTCTAAGAACGTTTGATAAATTTTTTTGATGTACGTTAACTTTCTTGTTTCGAATTAGCACAATTGGATTGAAAAGTGTTTAATACGACCGCACTCACTTCCAAATGACTTCAGTGGTTTCACTTCTAAACAGAACAATGCATTCTTTTGTATGTAATGTTTGACTAAAATGAATCGTGATTTCATATTTTGAAGTTAAAGAATTGATATTGAATTCTTTGATTGAAGGCAAAAGAAAGAAGCATTTACCCGTGACGAAAATGAATGCATTCTTATACAACTGTGTCATGGTTTCAATTAGAAACAGAGTTCAATGAGGTATCGTTGAAGACTAATGCAAAAAAATGCTCACCTGTGGACAAAAATGCTTCTATTGAGAGACCCACTTTAAAGGATTCAGAAATTCCCTAAACCATACAATCAACGTACCTATTTGTACAGGGGAGGTTTAGTATTTAAAGAAATAATAATCTGGACTTTTATGCTCGATAAAAGTTAAAGACACGCAAAGTTAAACAATAAACAAATAAGTTCCAATTGAACCCCTGAAATAAAATCTATTAGAAATTATACATTTACTTACCGCCAGTACTTTAACCCATTCAATGCCTTCGAGATTGTTGATGGGTCCATGTGATGAATCCATCAATGCAACTCCTGCAACCAACATAAAGAGCTTCAAGCGTTCAACGCTAATAAATTTATCCGCTTCAACTTTATGCCATGCAGCCAATTGATCTTCCATTAACTGCCTCACTACAGGTCCCGATGATAACTGCGAAAGCAACAATGCCAAATTCATATCATCGTACTTGAATGCCAGCTCACAGGCCTCAACAACTTTGTGGCACATTAGTAGCTCCATCAGATGATCGATATACGTGTTCTTCGAGACTGTTTTCGTGAGTAGATCTTTGTCGGTTAGCGTGTTCTCCAGCCACTGGGAAAGTAAATTTCTTCGGCACATAACCGCAAGATGACTAGTAGCATCACGACCTTCCAACTCATCATTTTCACCCCATAGAGCTAAGCAAAGCGACCACACCGACACTGCATATTCTTCCAAGGGTCCCAAATTCAGCTGTCTGATAGCTTCATCCAAATGTTTGACAATAAGTTCGGTTCCACTGTTTGCTTTGATCATTGGGCAATCACTGCCCTCCACCTCCACTTGGAGCGAATTCTTCAATTGTATTTCTAAATGATCGACAATACTCTCGTCGAACTTTTCAATATACATTGCGGACGATATCTTTAGTCGATTCAACACAGTCGGAGAAAAGTCATTCGGTGCCCTACCCTGGAAGAGGTGTTTCAGACTGAGAAGGTCCGGATCTGAAAGAGAAATACATTTTGAATGAAGGTTGCGTTCGGCCAAGCAAAGAAATTTCTTACTTTTGATTTTTTTAACGATAGCATCCTTTGTCCCAGGCAACATCAACGTGTTCTGTGGTCCGAAGCCCACCTTGAACCGACGACTGTTGAAGATACCCAAATCTGCTGCGCATTTGCCCTGTAATCTAAAAGCGAGAGACTTTTCGTAGGGTATTTCAGATGCCAGAGCTTTTACTTGGGCTACCTTGGGTTTAATTATAAGCGGTTGGTATTTGACTAAAGGTCCTGGACCCACTGTTGGTGTCGATACAAGAGTCTGCCATATAAATCGTTAAACAAAATTTCAATGGTAATAGCTTTAGAACAACAAACCTCCGGTTCTCTCATTTTATCCTTTGCTGATTCATAGGGAATGTTCTGAATAACTGGATAATCAGATTGGCTTGACGCAGCAGAATTGGCATAACCTTCCTTCCACAGCGATTGCGATGAGGAGTACTGATCGTAATCACGGGCCAGAAATATCCGATTCTTCGCACTTTGAGTGATGTTTTCCTGGTCTTCGAGTTTTTCAGAAGCAACTGCACGTGAGATTAAGTATGAGGATTGAAAACGGGCCCAATTAAAAGTGCTCTTACCAGATTTGGAATCCATTTCGTCATCGATAAATAGCGAGGCTTTCATCAGTTGTAATTTGTGTGAATCGGTTCCTGTACCTTGGGCCAGGACTGCAGTAGGGCTGGTAAAGTTGTGTTGTCGTTTGGATGTCTCGAAATACGAAAAATCAGTTTGACCAGCACTTTGAAGATATTCTGAAATAAACACACAAAAAAAAGATACAGACAATGTCAAAAGAGTTGTTTAAGTACTCAGGCATTTATATTCATTGTATAACAATTGGTTTATCAGTATGCTTATCGAAAAAAGTGTCACTTTGAAGGCATTATCTCAAAAGCTTCGAAGACATGTTAATGGAATAAATAGGCTCTGTTCTTTTTATTCTTTGTTTTCGCATCAAAGCCACCAGGTTCACGAAGAGCGGGAAACTGAACCTCCGTTTCAAGGATCAGCTTATCGCAGACGCTAGAAAGCTGGAAGCACCGTTAAGACTGGAGGGCAGCTCGGTCTCAACCTTCACTGATCCTTAAGAAAATTAACAAGAATTCTTTTAAGGCTGAGTTGTGATTGCTTAAAGTGAAGCCATTGTGTGTTTGTTTCGTTCTTTATCATCACATTGTTGAAATTGTTTAAAACTGGTTACTTCAAACTGTGATCGTGGACCCTTATCCTACCTTATCATTTTATCAATTTTCTGTCTGTTAAAATGTACTAAGTGCGTTCGATATCCTAGGACTAGAATTTTTTGGAATCCTATATAATTAAGCGTTGTGTATATAAAATTAGTAAGTGTGTCACACCTATACCGAATATCAATGAGAAAACAACGTCCAAAATTATTGGATTCGTTGCGCTAATCACGTTTATTTGCAGTTTGCTTGTTCTGGGTCTAAATCTGGCTACGATGTTTTTTGCTTTGTTTAGCAAGAATGAATAAACGTATGTTGAGAAATATATGTAATGAAATTTGTCGTAGGAACAAAATATACATTATGGCACTAAACACCTTTGGCGAATGATTGCAGAGAGATCTATGATGGGCTGGCACGAAGCTCGAGGGTCATGATAACTAGACCAGGAAAGATCCCAACCATATTTACACGGATAATTTACTCGTGATTTTTGCGATCATGTGATGATGAATGGAATTTTCTTCGAATGCAATGGATGGTAGTGACTAAAAAGAAACCAAAGAAAGTATCTTGCTCGGACATACTTGCATACTGCTAGCCGGTGGTGAAGTTTTTAGGGAAAATAAAGACAAAAATCGCACAAAGTTTTTATTACAATAGGGTAGTTGAAAATAAGGATGATCTGATGTACCTGAGATGATTAAGTGTGGACCAAGAACATAGCGGATCCGATTGAAAACTTGAAATCCCATTAACTTTGAAATGCCTAAAATTTTTGAAAAATGTGTGGTCTTTTAACAGCACATTAACTTTCGCTTCATTGGTTGCAAATATTGCGCCACGGACACATTTATCATCGTACTGGAATTCTATATCCTATCTATTAATAAATTAAATAAGCCAAGAAAATCAATAATTCACAAGGGCAAACATTTGAAAAGGTCGGAGTTATATTAATATTTAAAATACTAACAAAAACAATTGTATTTAAAGATATATTTACTGTGAAGAAAATTGCAATGAGCAAAATAAATCTAAAACGAAAAAAGAAGAGGTTCTATGTCCTTTTCCGTGGATGTACTTAATTGGTATTATATATTTAATAAAATTGATATAATAAATAAGTACGTCATTCACGTCATGCAAAATATGCCAGTTTGCAGACGACATATTATTATATTAACAACCGACGACCTTAGGAGTATGCTGAAGTATTTAAAACTGAATACAATAAAATTGAACACGAAGAACACAAAATCTATAATAGTTAATGGAAATTAAGAAAAAGACAATGTTATTAGTGAGAAAGTAATTAAAAAAGTGAATGATTTTATATACCGTCGACGTACATTTAAACTATATTTGTTAAAAAAATATCGAAGAAAATTTGTTTCTTTAAAAATATTTAGCCTAAATTATCGATAAAAAAGTGTAATAAAAATCTCCAATTTGAAATCATGAGCCCAACGCAGATGCAAGAAAGACAACACATTCTACAAAATAAAGGAATCAGGTCTTTTATACAGATGAAGCATTTCCTTACAAAAAATTAAACAAATCATCTTAAGCAACAGATAGCTTTCATAAAATAAAAGTAATTCAAGTAAATCCACGCCACACATCCCTTCTCCATTCGTCTTTCATTTCTCTCCTCGCCTGTTCACCCAGCAAAAGCAAAACGAAATAGCAGAATAAAAAAAAGTGAATGAAACTTGAAATATGGTGACATATGTGTGAGTTTCATTTTCATACTAAACTGCAGCAGGTATACCAAATACGTTCCATATGAATGGGAGTTTTTGATGGATGCAAATCCTCCTCGCCACCATTGATGTTTACATACAACGGACCAAGTCAATCATCGATTACAAGATAGAGTTCTTTTCGTTGCAACTTGCACTCTAGGATTGAAACTTTTCATATGAGTTGATTTCTAAATGAACATGATCACTCGTAATGAGGAGTGAAGCATGCCGCATACAAGTTCGTTTGATGTTTTTGTGGGACTTTTCATGTGAACATGTGCTTTAGGAGCAATTGATCTCGCATGTGTGCGAGAAAAGGAGTTCTTTTCCGCAAGGAAGGCCATTTATTCCCATTCCAGTAAAAAAAAAATTATTTGATTTTCCCGAAAAACTGCCAGGTACAACAAATGGTTATCTTTAGAAAAGGAGTCTCAGGACAAAATAGAATACTTGAAAAGCACTTTAAAAATAGTTGCAATGGAAAAAACTATTTAAAATGAAATGCTTATTCGTCTCCCTCCTTGAAACAAAGTGAGAATATTTCTATTGGGAATGACGATATCATTTACTTTGATCCTAGCACAGTTTTACTAACGTATGAAAATATATTAAACTTAGTGCGTAAGTGGAGAAGTTTCAGATGAAGAATTGAACTTTGCTTCAAAAACATAAATGATAACACTGAATTTATCTGCGCAAACTGTGTGACTGACAATCTTTTTGTATAAAGAGAATAAAGAAACTTAAGAAATTAAATCATGGGTTGGAAAAATAAACAAAATAATATGGTAATTCTTCTGGTTTGAACAGGAATGTTTTAGCGAAGGAAAAACAAGTTCTTCTTATTTTTGATTAAATGAGCATTCAGGCGATTCAAACCTAAAATAAATTCTTAGACGGAATTGAAGGTTTTTTTGATTATGGAAGAAATCAACAGTCCGCGTTCGATATTATGATTCACAGTCTTATATCATGTCGTTTGTCCAAGTTATATACATATGAAACAAATTGAGATTGAAGTTCAAAACTGTCTTTATATATGCACAGAGCTGAAACTATATGTAAGAGCTTTTTGCTGTGGTCCACGACCTACGACCTTGGCCACGCCATCACGGCGAGCGATAAAGGTCGATGATTACCAACTTCTTTTGGCCTGAATTGAATCACATGGACACCAGCGACATGTGGTTTAAACAGATTGGCGCTACGTGCTACACAGCTTACGCCACTTTGGAAATTCTGCACGACCGATTAGAGGGCATGGATATCTCACGTGGAGATGATATGAACTGGCCTCCGAGATCGTGAGGATTTGACTCCGTTATACTTTTTCTTGTGCCACAGCGGCTCTCAAAACCAACATAACTCATGCCATCCGCCGAAATCAGCTTGATTTATGCACCAGAGGCATGAAAATTTTGGCATTTCGGATGCTTGTCACCCAGAGAAGCCGCGGCGTACATTTTAACGATGTAATATTCCATACATAATGGCATTGATACGCCTTTCAAACGAATAAAAAAAAATTCCGTGATATCTCAAACACACTTAAAATACTTGTACATAAATAAATCGAAGTGAAGTGGGTGGTAAATGTCCCCTGAATGGATGCATTGCCTATAAATACAAACTGCATGTTTATTTATATATATATAACTTGAGGCCGATTCTTAAAATAGCATTCCATAAGAAGTTCATTCATACATACAACCATTTTACCGACGATCTATACTACGATGCCGATATCCAAATATCCAAAGCTTTCCATAATTTTTTCTGAGTTGTCTGTGACATGGTAAGCTGAGAAGTAGTATTAAATTGCAGTAAATGACAATCAGAAACGTTTTTTTGCGTCGCTTCCGCATAATAAACCCCATAAATTTCTTAGAATTTTTTTTTCCGGTTTCAAATGTGTCGACGCAAACAACGCTCCATTTTTCGTTTCAGACCCATAAATAATCCCTATTTTTTAAAATTCCCGCCTATCTTTTCTTTACGACAGACGATCCAACTACACGATTGGCGAACAAATAAATAACTTTAAATATTTTAAGGCATAAGCATAGATACTTACGTAGATTATCATCATCATCATGTGTAATTAATAGTTTTCTACTTTAATACTTAGAAGTAAAAACGACTCCAAGAAACAAAGTGGATACCAAGCAGAGTGGGTAATCTCCACTTAGACAAGCCACAGAACTTTGCCGTTACTAATAAAAAACTGTTCCTTATTGCTCCAAAAAAATTAAGAAATATAATTCAGAAATATAAATGTGAATAATATATGTTCAAATATTGCTCCAGAATGGAAAGGCATGCAATATGCAATTACTGTTTATTTTCTCGATAAGCACCCAAATATTGCAAATGTACACAAAAGAAAACCCATTTCTAAAATCGAAAATTAAACGAATTGTCATCATTTCATAGTTGAGTTAAAGTTAATATAAATTATTCTAAAAATAAAGAAAGAGTTCAAAAGAAAGCAAGAATTCGTCGACGAGATTACTTTTAGAAAGTATACTCACGGGCTTTATCGACTATCATAAACTCAGCATCATCAACATTAAAGGAAGTTGATTTAGAATCAGGTTTCCCATTTGTTAGTCCAGCAACTGCCCCAGGCAATTTTTCACCACCCACCTAAAGCAAAACAAATGAATGTAGAAACTTAAATATTTCCTATAACGCATTCTAGCGAATAGCGAACCTTTGCTGCCACATGATCACCATCTGTAGTGTTCATTTTTGGTTTCTTCGGATCAACGGGCAAGTCATCCTCTTCATCGCTGTCATTGATGCCATATTTGGAGAAATGTTTCACCTTGAACACCCAACTGCCTGTCTCTGGGCGGTACTCAATGAAACGAATATCATTTTTATCACAAACTCGACGCAATTTCGCCTCATAGTCCATCTCGGCAAGGCGTTTGGCATCCTTAATTGGTTCATGCTTGGTCTTGTCATGAGGCCATACTTTGTCGAGAGTTATTTGTGCCTCACGATTGAGACCACTTCCAATTGGGGGCTTGTTGTCATCATCCGGATATATAATCACTTCTTTGTTGCGGAAATGAACTAAAAAAAGTAACAAGAAAAATGATTAGGTCAGTGCCTTGGGGTAACTGATATTATATTATAACTCACCAATTTCATCCAAATTCAATCCAGCTACATCGATTTCTTTGTCGAAATATACATTGCCATAGCCTTCTCGCCCAATTGTGAAATTGGGTACAGTACATGATCCATCTTCAGCTAAGTAGGACTTTAAAACATCCATCGAAGGAATTGTATAATAACTGCAAATGAATAACACATAAAAATGATTTTTTTTTCACACTCAATCAATTCATAGGTTAAGATTTAACAAAGAGCTCTACAAGCTGGAAGCCTCTTGGGTTTGAATAATGAAACGAATTGCATTCCTGATCGGTCTCATGCTGCACACTGCACCATGAATTATGCACTAACTCCCCTCAAACGGAACCTCACCTAAAGCATTAGATAGTTCATTGACACTGCCTATTTGACGGGGTTGTGCGCGGGGCATACAACTGCAATTAAGAGCTCTCCTTTAAGATCAATGCACATTTGATCACAGCAAAAAAAAATAGCGACCCCATTCATACAACCTCCACTAAAGTGAAGATCGTTGTCATCATCGCAGATTGCTTCGGAATTGATTATTGATTCCAAAAACTTGAACTTTACGTTAATGTCTTGAAAAGTGAATAAGACCGCGCCGAATTCGAATTCTCATAATGAAGTTAAATAAAGTAAATTGAAAACGAAGGATATAAAGAACTTTATAAAAAAAGTCTTCGACTTCAATGCTTTGATACAATCGTAAATGAAATACGGTTGCTCACAAAATTATTATATTCGCAATGGAAAAAAATATTTCAGTAGTATTGGTCCACAAATTTCCAAAATCCGAAATTAAAAGGTAGTTCTTCGTCGTTTTTTTTTCTTTTTAAATAGACAGGAAAGGCAGATTCAAAATTAGACCCACAAGAAAACGGGATGCTTCTTAAATATCCTTACAATATTAAATTTGAACTTTGCATCAAATTTATTTTATGCGTTAATTTACTTTGCTTGTTTCAAATCAACACAATTGATTCAAAAATGACTTCAATGGTTTAATGAATTAAAAATGACTACAATGGCTTCAAAAGAGATTTAAGTCTGAATGGTGAATTCATATTTCGAAGTTAAAGTTTTCCTTCTAACTTCAATGCAATCCAAAATGATTGCATTCTTTTCAACTCTTTTGATTGCAAGAAAACAAGAGACACTTCATTGGACGAACGGAAGCTGAATCTTAAGCCAATTTGCATCTACGAATAAGAATAACAAAGCTGCATTATAAATCAAGTGTTCTTTCGCGAAACATTTTTAAAGAAAATGAGAACATTGTTGCTGTTCTTAAAAATTTTACTTTAGGTCATGCCGTCGTTTTGATCTTTAAATCTTGGGAATATTATGACGAAAATTCTCATTTGAATGAACAGCATGATGTTCCATAGTCCATTCTCAGACAATTTTCATTTTTCATTTACAGATAAGACGGACATTTCCTATAAATAACTTTGTGTAAAAATTTACAGTTCCTGGCATTAATGTAGTCAAATAGACTACAACCAAGTAAGCTTCTGGCGTACATTGAGATATGATCATATCTTCGGATGCCGTATATGTATCTGACTGCATCATTGAACGCTATTTGCAATTTGCGTTGGGATAATGAGTCAAGAATACAGTAAACAACCTCAGCATAAGTTATAAGAGGCAAGACTAGGGCTATCACCAGTTTTCGTCGTGTTTTCAGTGGGGTATAGTTAGCGCTTAGCCACAATTTGCGAAGACACCCGTATATATGACCAATGCTCACGTTGCTTTGATTGTAGCCAGATAGACTATGGTTGATTACATAGCCAAGGCTTGTGACGGTTTCCACAGCAGAGATTTTAATATTATTGACATGTAGATCAGGCAGTAGATTTAAATTAAAATTTTTCTTAGAAATAGGAATAACTTGCGTGTTAACCGGGTTTAGTAATAATCCATTTTACACTGACCAGTTATAAATATTTTTCAGGTCCTCATTAATAAGTAGAGCTAGTTCGTTTAAGTTACAGAAAGGCTTTGCTTAGTGCAATTGGACATCATCAGCATATAAATGCACCGAAGAATATTTAAAAACAGAGGAGAGGTCATTTATGAACATGCAAAAGAGTATCGGTCCTAGAATTGAGCCCTGTGGTACACCTTGTTTTACTTCCCTAAAGGATGAAAATCGTTCAGCCGAAAAAACTCTTTGCGATCGACCAGATAAAAAGCTGCTTATTAATTTAACTGCCGTCTTACTGAGACCGAAGTTGTTCTTAAGTTTCCAGCATAAGATTTCATGGTTAACCTTGTCGAAGGCCTTCGAGAAATCAAGCAAGCAGAGAACCGCAACATAACCCTTATCGTAATCTTGTCTTATTCCTTCGAGTAAATTAACCATTGTTGTGGAACAGCTGTGGTTAGCTCTGAAACCGGATTGTTGAGCGTATAGCAAATTATTCAATGCTTTGTTATTTGCCTTGCAAATACTTTCTCGAGGACCTCCGACAGGCAGGGCAAAATGCTAATCGGTCTAAAATCAGCAGGAGATCAGGGCTTATTTTTTTTGGCTATAGGAAACACTCTTGCAGCTTTCCAGGACTGAGGAAATGTTGATGCTATTATGCACCAGTTATTAACGTGTGTCAGATGAGAGACAATGCTTGAGAGAAAGCCTTAGAACCGGCAAAGAAGAGTGTTAACAAAGTTTACTTGCTAAAGCGGATAATTTGGTTAATTTGTTTTGAAACTGTTTAACTGATAAAAAGTTTAAAAAAATAGAAAATCCTAATTTTTACAGGACTACACGAACAGTCATCATTTCAGTTGAAAATATGGAACATGAAACTGAATCAGATAATTGTGATGCTCTTGTCGTACAAAATATTGTTACTGATAAGGAAGCACTTGAACTTGTCGACAAAGTCATCGATTGGGCCCACCAAAATGAAAGGACATTTTCAGAACTCATAGTCCTTCAGAGTCTACGAGAAAGTGCGTCTTGTGCAAAAATAAACAATACAAGATAACTTGATAACTTTTGTAAGCGTGTTCAAGCCAACGAGCGTTCACTGTATTACATTTTCAATTTAAGTCCTAGAAATGAAAAAGTTTCTTCTGATTTGTGGCAGATATTCTTGTGTGGTTAATTTTGAGAGTTTTTCGCTCCTGCTCCGATTACCTTCATTCTCACGCAATTTATACATCGTACTTGAAATAATACAAGTCAAAAAAGCTAGCACGTTCAATACTACAATGCAATTAAAAATTTAAGCGTGTTCATTACTACACTAAATGTACTCAAATTTAGTTAAACGTAATGCTTACCCAATTCGGCGCAGTACAATCCCTGTGGGATGCGGTTCAATGTTGGTGGAATATGTCGATTCATCATTGCGTTCATCAATAAGTGACGTATTAGAGGAAAAGCTTGCACTTACGGTATCACTAAATGATACGGTCTTGCTCAAAGAATCCTTTCGACTCAGATTTGAGGTTTCTTCGGACACACCGAAGGGCATTTCAGCCGATTTGCGTGGAACCAATTCTGTTAATGTATTATTCATAACATTCTCCGGCATATGATGGACATTTTGCTGACGGACTTTTTCAAGATTATTCGGATGCAACCATGACTCGCGACGACTTGTGTCACCGTCCTTGTTGCTCGGTGGCATATTCTCTTGGGCAATTTCTCCCGAAAACGATTCACTACGTGGTATCGGATTTGGGCCACCACTTGCTGCTCTATTTCCACTTTCCGGAGTATTTGCAGTGGGTTTACCAACCAACGATGAAGTCGTCGCACTAGCAAGAGATGCATTCGGAGTACGATCGTTTGATTGCTTCGGTTTGATTACCAATCGCTTGGCGTTCGGTTTCAAACTAAACGTCTCGACACTGCTATCGAACTCTTCAAGACCTTCGAAGAGAGCTTTCTACAAAAATTCATAAATCAATCATTAGGGCTAAATTTCGATGGACTCGTTCACTTACCTTGGTTAAGGCACTGCCGATGTGTTTGATTTTGATTGCATTGGAGTTCGGTTTAGCAGATATTTTGAACTGCGTACCGGATGATTCAAGTATCGCTTTCTGTGCGACGGGATTTGTTGCTCTAAGTGCGTCGGTTTCGTCATTGCGTTTCAGGTCCTTAAATATTGGATTGTCTCCGTAAGGCGATGTGACTTTTGAAAGAATCTGCTGATGAATTGGAATCGAATTCTGCTGCTGTGTTGCTCCCAGGGTCATGTTTCTAATGTGAAATATTTTATCAAGTGATATAAAAACAATTCTTATCGGAATTACTTACGCTCCCAAAGTCGAGTTTCCAAAATTACTCAACGTGTTGTTGTTTCCAAACATATTCGTGCCGCCACCAAAGAGTCCTCCGCCAGCTGTTCCCGTTTGCAGTGAGTTACCAAACAATGGTTTATTTGCAGTATTGCCAAACAACGACGGCTGTCCTGAGTTGAATGATAGTGAAGAAGTCGATGGCTGTGTACCAAAGCCACCGAATCCACTAGTGGGTTGTTTATTAAGACCCGTGTTGAAGAGCGAGCCTTGGGTGTTGGCCTGGAAATTGGCAAAGCCTGTATTCGCTGTACTTGTGCCAAACCCAGTGGTTGCCCCAAATGATGGTGCAGGTTTCTGACCAAAAAGTCCACCTCCGGCTGTGCTAGTGTTGACATTTGATCCAAACCCACCAAAGCCTGTATTGGCAGTGGAAGCTGCCAAGCCAAATGTAGGTTTGTTATCCGTAGCCGCAGCTCCAAAGCCCAAGGATTGCTGAGCTGGTGCTCCAAATGTTCCGAAACCTGGTGTTGTTGTTTGACCAAAAGCGGGTGCTGCGGTATTCTGAGCTGTGGACTGGCCGAAGAGGGAAGGTGCTTGTGTCTGACCAAATGCTTTTGCTCCGAATGGATTTGCCGAGTTGTCGGTAGCCGCCGATCCAAAGGAAAAGCCGGTTGTTGAAGTCGCAGGTGTGAAGGGTTTATTTAAGAAGCTATTTGTGGGTTGTGTTGCTGATCCAAATGCAGGTGCTGTCTGTCCAAACATACCAGTTCCGAAGATGCTCTTATTTTCAGTTGGCTGTTGTGCTGGCTGCTGCCCAAAAAGCCCGGTTGTTTGCTGAGTTCCTGCGCCAAAGAGGCCTCCGGTATTAGCGGTAGGCTGAGCAGCACCAAAACTGCTAAAACCAGTGGACGTTCCAGCTTGTGGTCCCTTTCTGTTTGCCAAATAGTCTTCCATACGCAGTTCTTCCAACGATTTACTTTCGTACTCCTTCATTGCGGTGATACAGTGCTGCTTTGTATTCACGCTGTTCGGCGTTCCGCCTTTCATAAGCGTATCGGTACCGATGGTTGGTTGATATTTGACCAATACTGTGCCAGTGGCATTGCCTGCACTAGCTGCCGGCTGGCCAAAGGCGGTGGCGGCGCTTGTAAACGCATTTGTTGGTTGGCTTGCTTGACCGAATGATCCAAAACCAGTTGTATTTGTTGGCTGAGCCGATCCAAATAACGAGGTTGTTGGTTGCGGAGCAGTTTGTGTGAATCCAAAACCCGATGGTTTCGCTGTTGTGAATGCGGATGTCGTTGATTGGCCGAAGAGTGAAGTTTGCGCTGCGGTTGGTTGAGCAGTGCCAAACATCGATGTGTTCTGCTGAGGTTGTGAGAATGCTGGAAAAAGAAATATAAAAGAAAAAGCAATGTATGTTAGATGTACTTATTTGTCGAGAAAGGTGATAAAATATGAATGGTTTTATAACCACTATAACTACTTCAGCAGTTATAGAAGAGAGTTTTGTAGAAGTGACGGGTGAAAGATATAAACAATGTCTGTGACAACAAACACACAACCATTTGTCCATGTTATGCGACCGGCTAACGTTTCAGGGCACTGATATCAATTGCTTTTTACAAGCTCATAGCCGTCACCTTGGTTAGGCTCACACAAGCAACTGTGTTTCGTTCGAAATCCAAGCGTAACCTTAATTATAAATTAATAACAAATAAAAGTGTACTAAACTCCATTATTCTGGTCCATTATGGAATGTCCATAAGAAACATAAATTTTTTACATAAGATTATTTAAACTCAAAATTTGGTATTGGTATTTCATTTTTTGATTAAATGAAAGAGTCCTCAAGGTACTAACAATGACTTTGAGTTATTTTACGCTAAGCTTCACTCCAAAGCTGTTGATTATTTGTCGGTTTGTCAACAGCAACATTTTCTTTGATATCACACCACAAGATTGGATTGGATATAATTTGTGGGACTGTGGAGCCAATCTACTAATTTGGACCCAAAACTACTCTTTTGCCTATTAACTTGTGTGTTTTAGAAACGACTTTTTAAGCGGAATTTCGTACTAGGCATTCGGCAATATAACTTCTTCTAGGACTATCACATAGATCGTTTTGATCCATAATTCCATTTACTAGATGTAGAGGCCTCCGTAAGAAGAAAATCAAGCCCAAACGATGACTATTGCATCCCCATCATGCTTTACGATTTTTACCGTGTACTGAGGCAAGTATTCTGTGTTGGGCGGACGAAGGGCGTATTTTCGGGAACTAGTTCCACCAAATAGGACAGTTTTACTTTCGTCTATAAAGCAAAATGCGCCATTTCTCCGATGAACCATCGGTATGACTTTTGGCAAATTTCATGCGCTTCCAATTCCGTGTTGCTGGTTTTCTGTATAGTTTTAAAGCATTGACGACAATTGAAACAACACATCCAAGTGTTCCTTGAACGCTCTCGTAAGACTTTCCCGTATGGCGCAGTTTGCAAATAAGTTCACATTTTTCTTGACCTTACTCGTCCTACTATGATCAGTTTAAAAAACAAGTGGAGCAAATACTGATGTGACATCTATGTGAAATTTCATGTCAAAATATATTCATAGTGTTTGAGATACGCGTCGTTTTGTGAGCTGCTAAAAGTTAGTTTTTCGTTTTTTGCGATGTCGAAATTTATTGAGCAAAGAATTTGCATTAAATTTTGTTTGCGGAATCAATTTTCTGCTGCGGATACTTTGAGGATGGTGCAGAAAGCCTTTGATGATGAGGCTATGTCTAAAAAAAATGTGTACAAGTGGTATAGTGATTTCCAAGCCGGCCGTGAACGTGTCGAAGACGAAGAGCGTTCTGGGCGACCATCAACCTCAACCGATGAAGCTCACGTCCAACAAATCAAAGATTTGGTGTTGAAAAACCATCGATTAACGATTAGAGACCTTGCTGATGAAGTTGGCTTATCAAAAGGCTCAGTCAATGCCAATTTGAAGGATGCCTTGGGCCTCAAGCGCGTCAAATCTCGACTCGTACCGAAAACAAAAAAAAAGGCGTCGCGTTGAAGTGTGTGAAACAATGCTTTCCGACTACCAGGATGTCGTGAAACGCATAATAACTGGCGATGAGACTTGGATCTATGCTTACGACCCCGAAACAACCGATCAATCGAGCGAATATCGTGCCAAAGGAGAGCCGAGACCAAAAAAAACCGCGCCAAAGTCGCTCAAAAATCAAGGTCATGTTGACTGATTTCTTCGATTATCGTGGTGTTGTGCTTTATGAATTCCTTCCAACCGGCCAAACAGTCAACAAGGAATATTATTTGAACGTTATGCGTCGTTTGCGTAACGCTATCCGCCTAAAAAGGCCGGAATTGTGGAAAGACAATTCTTGGTTTTTACACCGAGATAATGCACCATCCCATACCGCACTCGTAATTCGTGATCATTTCGCCAAAAACTCAACCCATATCGTTCCGCAACCACCGTATTCACCTGATCTGGCGCCGTGCGACTTCTGGCTGTTCAACAAGCTCAAAAGACCGCTCCGGGGACACCGTTTTGATACGATAGAGGATTTTCAAGCCGCAGCGAAGACGGAACTGAAGGCCATCCCGGAAATTTACTACAACCAGTGTTTCAAAGATTGGAAAATCCGTTGGCATAAGTGCATTGCATCGGGAGGGGATTACTTTGAAGGGGATGAAATTGATTTGGAAGAATAAATAAAGAATTTTCAAAATAAATACAATGTCACCTTATTTTTTGGACACAGTAGTATGTTGAAATAGTTTTCCAACAACAATAGCTGTTTGTTTTCCTTCTTTTAAACACGGTAACCTCATATTTATTTGATAATGCTCCCATTATATTATGAACACCTCTTTTCCGTTTGCAGTCACTTTATTGAGTGATATCCTTAAACAAGCTCTGTATATTTTTTTTTGTCCAAAACGGTCAACGCCAAAGAAATCGAGCAAGGAAAGGCGAAAAAAAGTGTTTCAACGAAGTACTCTTATTATTTTGAGCACAAGTGTACATACAGCTCGTGTAAAAAGTCTGCGTATAATCATAACTTTTTAAGGAAACCAAAACTGAAATGATGATGATGTATGAATAATTTCAAGATAGATCGTCGTCTGATCGAATCATGCCGTAGCTCAGGGTTAACATAGAACAAATTGTATTTCAAACTTCAATTAGCAAAATTTTAGTAAAGCACAATAATTCCGGGAGAAATAAGATATTTGTTTTTTGTTATTTATGTCGACAGTAAAAAAGACAGAAGAAATATTTTAGGTAATTATGCTTACAGTCATGAAACAATAAATAACGAATTCCTAAAAAATTGACATCAAAGATAAAATGGAACACATCCAGGATCGTCATACATATTCTGAATGAACTGTGTCTTACTTCATAATCACTGGTAAGTAATCGGGGAAACCCTCCATAAGAATTTATTTGCGGAGTTCAAAAGTGTTTAGAATGAGGAAATCATCGATTAGGTGCCAAAAAGGTCCCCTAACTTCAGTTGTTCACAATGACGATATTGATGTCATAAAACGTAATAAGAATAATACAGAACGCAAGTGAAAAGAGACATCAACAAACTGACTCTACGTGCTGTGTAGAGCTTGGTGGGTTGTAGCCCAGGTACATCTGGGACTGTAATAATAACTTAATAATTATTGCAGCCGATTCGTGCACATTTTATATAATGTCGAGGCAGCTGTTCGAATGAATTCAATACAATGTCCCCCAGGCCTGGACGGCGTACTACCCATTATGCTGCTAAAGTTGCAAGATTTAGCAATTCCCTGGCTTCTGCCGATCTATAGAAGCTGTATCCTTAACAACCACGTCTCCGATTCGTGGCGGCAAGTTCGAGAAGTCTTCATCCCTACGATGGGTAGACGAGGCATGAAAGCGCAAAAGATTTCAGGCCAATTAGTCTTACTTCATTTGTTTTGAAGGTTCTCGAACGAATCCTGGACAACCACATACGGGTCTCAATAGTAGATACATCCCTATCCAAATCTCAACACGCATACCTGAAAGGGAGATCCACAGAAACGGCTCTCCATGAAGTAATGCGTACAATTGAGAAATCGCTGGAATATAAACAGTACACACTAGCTACCTTCTTAGACATAGAAGGGGCTTTCAATAACGTTCCTACGGAAGCAATACTTTAGTCCTTAACCGAACTTGGAATCGAAAACTTTCTCTGTCAATGGTTGATCAGCGAGTTTAAAAGGCGTGCATAGCTTTTTACGCCTGCAGTAGAACCTTTGGCAAAAAATGGGGTCTCCAATCAAAGCTGATCCTATGGATGCATACGGCGGTAGTTCGCCCGATACTTACATACGGATCACTAGTATGGTGGCCGGCCCTCATGAAAAAACTTAACAAGGTACAGAGAACTGCATGCAAAGGCACCACAGGCGCTCTACGATCGACTCCGTCGGATGCTCTGACGGTAATGCTGCATCCCCTACCTTTGGAACTACACATTAAAAACACTACTGCTCACAGCGCCATTAGGCTCAGAGAGTCTGGATGCTGGACGTCAAAACCCTACGGTCATAGCGCTATACTTGATCTTGTACCGAGAGATTTGGTATCTTCAGGTGAGGTTTTCATCTCACTGCAAGCAGTTAAGGCTAATATATCCTCATACTTCCTTGAAGAAGCAAATCTAAGATGGGTCAGACTTACGAGATGTGCAACATCAAGGAAAATATGGCCGGAATACAAATAATCAAAAACAAAAGATCTTCTTCGGCGAGCCCGTCATGATATTGCTAGGATAGTGGCGGTCTGCACAGGATACTGGCCGATTGGAGATCATGCCATTAAGCTAGGTATCCCACACAACTCACATTGTCGCAGCTGCAAAAACACAGCTGAGAGGGAGACCCTAACACACTTCTTTTGCGACTGTCCGGCTCTTGCTAGAGCCAGACAACGGGCGCTTGGTAGACCCATCTTCAACTCAATTAATGAGATTAATGATAAGGATAAGGTATAAATAGGTTAAGGAAATTCACTGCTGCCACGGCTTTAATTAAAACGTTGTGGTTTATGGACTCTGTCTGAATATTGTATGGAACTATGATAATTGTAAAAAAAAAAATACCTAAGTGCAACAAGAATTATAAGAAGTCACGTTAGTACGTTAAGAAACCGCTGATCCTTCGTTTAGTTGAATCAAATTGGATACGAACTGATAGAAAGAATACCTAATACCATCGAAAAGGAAGGACCTATAACAAGAGTTCGACAAATCTGGACATATTTCTTAAAACTCGAAGTTACAACGCAAATAAAAATTGCGGACAATTGCGAAGTAAATCTTCATATCTTTATAAACTGAGCGTTTTCGGACAGACACCTTTACAGACTGCGATTGTAATAAAAAAAAGCTATTTCTAGACATATAGGACACTCCAATAAAAAACAGATCAGCAGGGAAATTCATGTTTAAAAATAAAAAAAAAAAATCTTACCTCCAAATGGCTGAGTTGTTGTGGTTCCACCAAATGCAGACGACGTGCTCGCACCAAACAACCCGGTACCTGGAGTTTGTGTTGTGCCAAACAATGAAGTATTTTGCTGTTGCCCAAATGCCGGGGCTTGTCCAAAGCCACCTGCCGCGGGTTTGCCAAAGGTCGACTGGCTAAAGGGTGATGCGGCCGCCGCATTCGTAAAGCCGAACCCAGTGTTAGTAGAAGTTTGGCCAAATGTAGACTTTGCTCCACCAAACATGCTTGCACGCGTCTGTTAGTCTTCTTTTTTCACTTGGATTTAAGTTACTATTTCGATTTGTTCACTTTTTATATATTTTGATTGTTTAACTTGACTTGTGTAAATGGTTAATGCTTCATGAGCAAAAAATGCATGAACAACACATGAGTTCCAGGACGACTTTTTCGGGTTCAGGGGGGTGGTGTTAAAATTATTTCACCAGAATATACGGCGCACTTCGTATACTTGTGGGGTTTTCGCTTGATAATTTATATTTAATTGGTTTGCTTTGCGGGGAGCAAAGTTAACGTGAATTTTCTGCGCTAAATATTGCTAGGAAATATATGTTTTATGAAACCACTTAGCTGAAAAATGGCGCTATACCGTTTTTGAAGTTTCTTTTTCTTTTGTATTGACAAATTGCGCTGTCAGTTGTGTTTGAAAAAACGCATGCTTTAATAAATTCTGCTGAATTTGTGCGTTCAGCTGAAGTACTACATGGGCGCGCTCAACGTAACGCCTATTGTTTTTAAATTTTAAATGTCAGGCACCATAGGGTACCAATATTTTGTTGGATTAAGGTCTGCTCAAAGTTTCCTTAGGGCTCTTTAGTTAGGTTTTGACTTTTTATAGGAACGCAATTGCAGCTGTGCATAGCAATTGTCTATAGAATCTCTTGGCTTAAGTGTTCAATCTCTTAAGGGTTTAGTTTTTGCAAGAGTTGAACCCCGTGACCATTATACGCGTCGTAGGTTTGCTGAGTGACGTGACAGAGATTTCACTTCAACAAGATGGCGCCACAGTCACACCGCGTACGGCACCATCAATATTACCCGCGAAAGATTTGGCGTGCGCATAATTTTGCGTAATTGACCTGTGAACTGTCCTCCATGATCCTGTGAAATTACACCTTTAAATTACTTCTTTCACTGTACAAAGTCCATGCAGATAAACCAGCGACGTTAGACGGAACGTGAACATACGCTGAAATACGGCCCAAGTTGCTCAATGAAATTGTCGAAAATTAGTATTCTCGATTCATTTGATCTTGCCTGAAATTATTTTCATACTGTAATGAACTAAAGTCATCTTTACAATTAAGCTTATATCATAGACTTTAACATTAGCGTCAAGTGTCTTATTTCATATTGAATTTGTAAACCTCCACAATAAAACCCTTTTTAAGCTGTGATCTTTGCGTTTGTGGCTCATAGCCCTCCCTTTCGGATAAAAATATATTACAAATATCGGTTTTTTCAGTCTAAGTCTATAGAAATCCTATGATTTATTTTCTTTTTGATAATTCAGAAACGTATCAAAACCTTCCTTGAAGTATATTTCGGCTTGTAGCTGTCAAGACAAAATAACCTTATCAGATACACGTATGCATTAAAGCTTGCGTAGAGTTTGGCTAGGGATCTTGCATCTGGTTGGACATCTTCGAAGATCAATGTATTTTTTTTCTCCTAGCTATTTTTACTCAAAACAAACAATATATTGAAACCTTTCGTAACGACGTTCCTTCTGTTGGAAGCTGAATGGAACCCGTAATTCTGGAATTGAAACTTAATTCTCAATAGCTATGATTTTCGCATAATTATTATTTAAGGTCAAGTACGTACATACGCACTCTTGCCTGTTTGTTTTTACTCCTCGGGAACATATTCTCGGTTCAATTCGGTTTCTTACTTTACTTATCGAGCTTCCGACCTATGAAGGCAGCCTTCCACTCTTGTCGATCCCGGGCACGCTGCTTCCAGCTACATAGAAAAAGTGATCTGACATCCGCTTTACGTGGATTCTTAAAACGGTCTTCCTTGCCATCTCGCACATGGGGGCTGAGATTCGAAGATCGTTTTTGCTGGATCATTATTGTCCATTCCCTCGATGTGGCTCATACAGTTCGAGGTTATATCTACTTCTCCACTCGCCCTTCTCACATACGGGAGTAGTAGGCTACTTCCAGCACTATATACATTTCACAATGCTCTTCCATCTTTTTTAATCCCCACAAAAAATATGTTATTTTAAAATCTGTTTTGTCCAATAGATAAACGGGGATTTTGTTGACAAATCCTTCTATTGTGACGCCATTTTGACAGCCTGTGCGCTAAACTGCGTTTCTTCTCGTGAAACCGCAACGAAATTCAGTGAACAACTTTTGTACGTTACCAGGAGGGAGCAGTCTTCATTATATTTTATATGTTTGTCTTCAGTAAGACGAGCCTCACTTCTTCCATTTTAGCCAAATCTCACAATCAAAAGTTCATTCGATCACTGTAAAAAGAAAAGTGTTTTTGTATATGCCGGGAAAGAAATGAAAACATCTCTCAACAAAGTCACTGACTTAGTCCCACTTTTTCTGTTACGCAGACTGCTAACACACAGCACATGATTTGCATGTTTCAAATGAGTGCAAAAGAGAAGGAATTTGAAACAGCAATAAAACAGCCCGGAAATGCACGGGTAGGATTTTCCTTGCCTGTTTGTGACGTTTCCTTGTCTACCTCTTCTTTATTTGTCGAAATTGCTTTACTTATTTTCACAACAGACATACTCTGTCTACGTGCCAAAAAAATAGACGTTTATTTCGATTTTGGCGTAAAACTAAATAAATAAATGACGTTGATACTTTAAGTAAACAGTGAGAATTTATCAACGATACTTTATCATTCAATTTCATCGCATTTGTTTTGAAATTGAATGAACCCTGGACATGTCGATGGTTCCTCTATGGCTTTATCCTGGTCCTATTTTCTCTATCCATTCCATGTTTTAAAAGCATCATTAGCTCTTCGTCTCTGAATAGCGATTAAAATATAAGAGATAGCTGTCAAAATAACGCGCACATGTCAAAATACTGAACTGGAACCGCTCGCTGAAGGTTATCCCTAGGTACCTCGTTTTGAGTTGTGGAGCAATTTCCTTTCCATCTGGCAGCGTTATTCTCGTGTCGTGGCATCTCGTCGCGAAAGCTTTCCTGCTTCTTGTTGCTGTGGTCGGTGGTCGGAAGCAAATGAGCTCTGTCTTGCTGCTGTTGATCTTCAGTCCCCATTTCTGGTAGTAGTCCCATAGCTTCGCTAGGTGTTGTTCTACCCTAGCGGCTGCTATTTCCGGGGCTAAAGACGTAGCGTATGTGATGGAGTCATCTGCGTAGAGGAGTGTCTTTGTTCGGGCGTCGTTGGCTGGCTGGTCCGCTGTTAGGATGTTGAAAAGGATGGGAGAGACCTTTCCTCCTTGTTGAACTCCTCCGAGAAGTCTTCGTAATGTTGACAGTTGATCCTGTATCTGGACGAAAAAGAATCTTTCTGTTAGTGAATTAAACAGGATTTTTACCAGATGCTGAGGAAATCCCATTGTCTTCATTTTATAGATGAGGCCCTTAATCCAGACGCTGTCAAATGCCTTTTCTATGTCCAGAAGGCAAGCCACTACGATTTCCTTCTTATTTAGACCTTTGGTGACATCATGATGTAGCTTCAGCAGTGGATGGATGGTTGAATGTTTCGCCCGGAAACCATATTGATGGTTTGGGAGAATTCCCTTCTACGAGCAAATTGCCATGATTTGGCGCAGCAATATTGACTCCAGCACTTTCCCAACACAGCAGAGAAGCGCTATCGGCCTAAACCCGTCAATTCTGGATCTATTTGTTTTTTTCGGAACTGGAACAACTTTATCTATTTTCCAGGAGTTGCGAAAATAGCTATTGTTGATGCAGTTATTGAAGATCACAGTCAGAAGTAGTATAACAACATTTGGCAACTTTTTTAGTAAAAAGTTGGAAATGCGGTCTAGACCTGTGGACTTTTTTGAGTTTCCACTCAAAATTAGGTCCTCCACTTCTTCGGCATTTGTGAAAACGCCAATACCTGGGGCTGGGTTTGTTGCGGGATTTTCTCTGCTGAAGTTCGTCACAGTGCTGGTGTCAAGTAGAACTCCGTTGATTACATAGTCAACTTCTTCCAAAAACTCTGGTAGGTGCATTGGTGGCCTCTCGGTGAAATTCCTTTCGAAGTGCGCGGCGAAAGCTTCAGCCTTATCTGCTGGCGTGGTAACCACTCCTTGTCCGCTGTTCAGGCTTTCTGGAATCGTGTTGGATATGCCAACTATCGCATTGATTTGCTTGAATGTGTCCGGTCCAGGCTTGATTTTCTCCAGGCGTCTTACGAATTGCTCCTCAGTGTGGTGTTTCACGGCTCTTCGGAACATCACGTTGATGCAGTTGAACATGCGCTGGAAAGTGTCAAAGTAACACTTAATTGAAAAGAAAAAGAAACCACCCTTTATATATCACTGAATGCAATTTTCTTAGTATCACTCCCACAAGCCGTTCAGCGCCTCCATTGAATATGGCTGAATATGTTCCCACACACAGTCGCTTTAACTGTCAAATATCTTAGCACACGCAAACTTTTTTGTTGTTTTCCATTGTAGCCTCTCCCCAACAGAGAATGTTGATTCATACACAATACACCAACACAGACAAGACACAAAACTCGCTCTCTCGAGCGACACACATACGCGTGCCCAAGACTGTTGAGTGTTTAGTTTAGTGTATGACAGACTCGCTCGTAATCAGTTGAAAATTTATTTTGTCGAATCGAAAAAAAAAAATATGTCCGTGGGGCCGCGAGCGCCACCCAATTTGTTGTTGACAAAAAGTCACTAAATACCCGTGTTTTCCAATGTTAAACTAATCGTGTGTGTTTTTTTATTTGTAAACTTTATGTTTGTGCATTGAAAAACGATTCCAAAATGAGTGTGTGGCACGAAACGGATAGCCATCATCAGTTCGGAATTGGTAAGCCAAGTTGGAAGTGGAATGAATGCCAGAAAATCCAAATTGATGGAAATAATATTATTAATCATCATTTGCAACATACCACATACGGTCATCCAGCATTCGTTGTTAAATAAGCATTGTGTATTATTTTCTTGTTGTTGTTTCTTTTCCTCGAAAACTCTCTGACTAAAAAAAATAAAAAAAAGCAGCAACAACTACGAACGACCTCCTGGCGTGTACCCTAACTTGTTGCTTGATGACTGAATGAAAATCGAAATGATTTTCTAATTTAGGGAATAAGCAATCAAAGGTACTATCGAAAGTGAAAATCAAGTTCAGAAACATGGAAAGTTGTTTTTTCCATAAAATAATAATAATAATAATAATAATAATACTGGAAATTTAATGATTCTCATGATCGCACTCTAAATGAGAAGAAAATCATGGGAAAGAACAATTAAAAAAATGAAAAGGAAAACGAATCAGTATCGCTCGCCTCGATTAGAATAAGAACAGGGGGGAACTGATTAAAAAAGGCGACCCCCTTCCTGCCTGCGCACATAAGACGCGCCAACACTGGTGGAGAAAAACTATCCGGCACATAATAAGTTTTATTTAACTTTTTCTAGTTATTGTGTTTTGTTAGCAAAGCATTTAATTGGATAAACTTAAAGGTCACCTGCTGCTGATACATCCGATGCCAATCAATAATGAAACTAAAACGCGAGTTTCTTTGAGGCCTCGAAATTTTATCCCTCGAAGTATATTTAAGCTAATGTTGGCTTGCTCGAAAAAAATCCTGTGCACAAGAGTTCAAAACTCTTAACCCTACAGGTCAAAATTCTGAGCCATTTTCAGGGCCCGAAAGAAAGACAAAGTGTAACAGTCAGGATCAGTGTTGCCAAGTTTTTTCTGAGCCAAAGCACCGTTCCTAATATTTTCAGCGTTAATTTTGATACCTTGGGCACCAAAAAAAAAATTATTTTCCAGTTTCCCCAAAAATAAACATTTATTCAGCTCTAGTCGTGTAAGTAAGTGTTACCAAGCCTTTGTGCGCCCAATTCTGACCTATTCGTCTTTTCGAGTTTTCGAAAGAAAGTGCTTGCGAGTTTACACGCGATTTACAGTAGCGCTCATTCCGACTTCCGGCATGGGCAAAAAAACAAAAGACTATTGGATGCTTCCGACGTGTCTAGTTAACGTTATCCTGAGCTAACTGAGCAATCATTAAAAATAAAACGAGTAACTTTTGCAAATTTTTTTTATCAACATTTACACAAACATTTTAGTTTTAATATTGTATAAAGACCAATTAGAAATATGTTTAATTTAAACTAAGTTATGAGCACCGTCATTCATAGGACATTAACTTTGAACGTAACATTCGTTTATAACTATTGAAATATAAGTATTTTTAGTGCTTGTTTATTTATAAATTATTGCATTTATTAACCATCAATAAAAACATTTATTGGTAATCCACTTCTACGATTGTACGAAAATAAAATCAATAATAAATTTATTCAACTATTTAAGTAAAGCAAAAAAAAAGTACCATTAAATATAGTAGGTTCCAATTTTGCAAATGAAGCTTTCAGTAAAATTGTAACGATTACAGCACTTTTGATTTCTTTGCAAACCAAAGCGAATTTTCAAAATTTAACATCTCCAAACTCATTTTGTTCCTAAGTTTGCTTTTGACTACGTTTGCTTGACTAAAAACCCCTTCAACATCGCCATTAGAATGTGGCAAACAAAGCAGTTTCAAGGCTAGTTCGCAAATGTTTGCATACGGATTTTGGTACGTTTCAGCGTTAAAAAACATAGTTAATGAAGCACTAAAAATAAAATGAAAGCACTAAAAGAACGCCCAAGCACTAAAATGACATTTTGGACACTGAACTGATTTTTTGAGCACTGAAATTAACGCTGAAAGCACTAAATTGGCAACGCCGGTCAGGATCACTTTGTTGTCCGTCTGTCTGCCGCCACCCTTTTTTTGAGGTACGCATGGAAGTATTAAGTCGAAATTAATACACTCATAGCTGAAGGCCTCAATTGCTCTGGCTATCCAACTAGCTTAGGATTTTAATCCTAATTTCAATAGTAATAATAATAATACAAAATACTAAAGACTGCGGCCCCTTAAAGCTTCAAAATGGAGGTAGTCAAAAGTTTTCTTTTGCCGCATCCATTGACCTAGAGCCATGAAATTTGGCAAGAAGCAATGTCTTATAGCACAAATAATGGGGAAAAACCCAAAAACCGTTAATTTATGGCTATATACTACTGTGTCCAAAAAATAAGGTGACATTGTATTTATTTTGAAAATTCTTTATTTATTCTTCCAAATCAATTTCATCCCCTTCAAAGTAATCCCCTCCACTTATGCCAACGGATTTTCCAATCTTTGAAACACTGGTTGTAGTCAATTTCCGGGATGGCCTTCAGTTCCGTCTTCGCTGCGGCTTGAATCTCCTCTATCGTATCAAAACGGTGTCCCCGGAGCGGTCTTTTGAGCTTGTTGAACAGCCAGAAGTCGCACGGCGCCAGATCAGGTGAATACGGTGGTTGCGGAACGATATGGGTTGAGTTTTTGGCGAAATGATCACGAATTACGAGTGCGGTATGGGATGGTGCATTATCGTGGTGTAAAAACCAAGAATTGTCTTTCCACAATTCCGGCCTTTTTAGGCGGATAGCGTTACGCAAACGACGCATAACGTTCAAATAATATTCCTTGTTGACTGTTTGGCCGGTTGGAAGGAATTCATATCGAAGAAAACAGTCAACATGACTTTGATTTTTGAGCGACTTTGGCGCGGTTTTTTTGGTCTCGGCTCTCCTTTGGCACGATATTCGCTCAATTGATCGGTTGTTTCGGGGTCGTAAGCATAGATCCAAGTCTCATCGCCAGTTATAATGCGTTTCATGACATCCTGGTAGTCGGAAAGCATTGCTTCACACACTTCCACGCGACGCCTTTTTTCCAAAAAAATCAATGTTTTCGGTACCAGTTGAGATTTGACGCGCTTGAGGCCCAAAGCATCCTTCAAAATGGTATTGACTGAGCCTTTCGATAAGCCAACTTCATCAGCAAGGTCTCTAATCGTTAATCGATGGTTTTTCAACACCAAATCTTTGATTTGTTGGACATGAGCTTCATCGGTTGAGGTTGATGGTCGCCCAGAACCATCATCAGGCATGGAAATCACTATACCACTTGTAAACATTTTTTTTAGACATAGCCTCATCATCAAAGGCTTTCTGCACCATCCTCAACGTATCCGCAGCAGAAAATTGATTCCGCAAACAAAATTTAATGCAAATTCTTTGCTCAATAAATTTCGACATCGCAAAAAACGAAAAACTCACTTTTAGCAGCTCACAAAACGACGCGTATCTCAAACACTATAAATATATTTTGACATGAAATTTAACATAGATGTCACTGACAGTACTACCAACCTAAAAAGAAAGAAAAATTTCCAAATCCTTCGACGCGCGCAATTTAAATTCATATGTCACAAAACAAAAAAAAATTTGAAAATTATAAATTTAAACTCAATTTTACAGAAGCCTATGTGAAATGTGCTCGCAAGGGAATCAAAACCTTAAGGGTAGGGGTAACAAAGGTGGGAAAACCATTCGAGACTCGATTTCCGTGTTTGACGAACTATTTACGTGTTTGAACGGAACCTTAGGTTCGCGAGTCCGTAAAGGAAGTAGAGTCCGTAAAGGAAGTAGAAAGATGCAATTAGTATAAATTTATTGTAGGTAAGCCTTTTTGCTTTATGACTTCTGTCCATCTACGCTGCACAGGTTCAATTTATAGCCTCCCATGCAGATTCGATATTTTTTTATACATGTGTCCAGTTTTGTGTATTTTTTCAAAGAAACCGCCTTTTTTAAATCGCACTCGTGGTAGTTGTCTGGAAAGAAATTATTTGTTAGCTAAGCTGTATGTTTGGTATCGTTAGCCTGTTGAAATTTCCAAATAACTGACAATTCCAAGGAAGGAAAGCGTTATTCAATATATCGACACACTTTTGAGCTGTTAAGAAAATTCTAGTTGGTGTTGCGCACTTACACCATTGCACGAGAATCAAACCCAAATATTAACTGAACCCCTTCCATGTTGAAAGACGGCCAAAGTTTATTTTGGACGCAAAGCTACAACGCGAAGTCGTCGAAAGTATCGTGAGCCAGCTAACCCCAATTGAAACATTTTTATTTCATCGCTCCACGCCCTTAACTTGTTGTCCAATTCAAAAACGCAATTCGGTCTTTTCTTTGCTTTGGTTTTACAAGCGGTTTCTTGCGGGCGACCATACTTTGAATTTCCGCTGGACTTTTCGGTTTGGATTTTGCAAGTAGCACTATTTTTTTGTCAGTCTTCATAAATGTTTTGCGGGCTTGTTTTTGTTGAGATACATTTTCTGTCGCCTGGGAACACACATTTTGGCAATTGCCTTCCTTCCAATTGCATCTGAAGGCACTGAAAATACAAACCCGGCAATATTTTTAACCACCGTCAAAGGCAACCGCCTTGTCAGTTTAATTAAGGATTGAAGTTAGAATGATTTCTAATTATGTCACGTGGAAATGAGTACATCTTAAGGACTTGAGGTTACAACGGTACATCATTCCTTGAGATATGTACAGCGGGAATCTTAGGAAAGAAAATATTTTGTTCTCATTGGAATATAACGCGTTGCTGCGTTTCTAATAAGTTGGCCACAGCTGTAGGTGTAAATTTAAGCCAATTCGTATACTATACATTATTAGAAATTGTGAAAGCAAGTTTTCCATGCTAAAATTTTTGAAAAGAGGCATATAACTTCATAACTATAGTTCGAATATTTTTTTATTATCACTGCAATTTCTTTGACACTGATTTTCCCTTTTCGTGGAGCAGCAGGAGTTGTTTTCTTCTTATACTTTTCAATCCTTGCGATTGGGCTGCCTGACCAATTTTTTTCACTCACTCGCAGCATTGTTTTTAGCGGTGTAGAGTTTTAATTTACAATACACAGAATAAGATAAGATTGCGAAACAAAGCTTATTTTTTTATGTAAAAAAAATTTATAAGTTAGCCCTAAACACATATCTTTTTCCCAGTGCTACTCCTTTTGGTAAATTTTCGCTTGTGGGAAGTATCTGGAATATCTCTCTACCATTATTGAGACGCTCCATTTTCCCTGGTATCTCTTTTCCATCTCCTTAATATCTTGGTGAAATCGTTCACCTTGCTCTTCACTCATATGTCCTTAATTATCTGAAAAGTAGTCGAAGTGGTGGGTATGAAGAAAATGCACTTAACTGATTAGGCAACCCAATGTTTGAAATTTCTCTATGACCTCTTTAAAGGCAATCCACCCTTCTCATTGGGGATCCTTCATGGTTGTAATGAATTGTGGATCAACCATAAATCGTCTTATATCTGGTCTAACAAAAATACCTTCCTTCAACTTTGCCTCCATCTCTTGGCAGTGACTTTACACATCGCTTCATCAATCACAGCTTTATGTTAATCGGGGGTAGAAGAACTTTATGCCTATGGCACTATCCAATAGACACAAGAAGCAAGGAAATATCTGTAAACCCAGATCGTTGTCCAAGCAACATGCCCAAGATTTTGAAATCACCACCAACTTGCCAACCGTTTTTTTTTGTATTTGAAATTGCAAAAAACGAATTCCAAGTTCTTGTGGATTTCCTTGAGGTGTACGGAATGACCGACAGGAATGGAAACATAGAAACCGCCTTTGAGAAGCAGAACTGCTTAAAGGCATCTTTTTGAAGAATCTATGAAAATACGTCACTGTGCTGGGTCGTATGAGATCTTTATTGTATCCATCAGACGTTTAATATTGTTATAATAAACCAACGCCTCTTATATATATGTATATATATGACCTCTTTTAGTTTTCCAATTTTATGGCATTTAATGTTTAAAAACAGTATCGAAAATAGGGCCTTAAAATACCCCCACAAAGGGTAGTCTAAAGGATTCAAATCACATGATCTAGTCGGCCAATTCACAGTTCAATTCCTAGGGATAATTCGATTATCAAATGATTATCGCAATAAAATGATGGTTCAATCCGCTTTTGTACTGTCCTAGTCCCTTCAACAATTCACTCGCAACAGCCACATACCATTGAACCACATTTTTAGCCTTAAGCATATTTTCAGTCGTTACAGTTAAGAATAGGCATTGTTTTCTCGACAGAACAATACACAAATGTTATACTTTCGGTTTTTTTCGCTCATTGTTAGCCGGGGCTATTCAAAACCAATGTGCATCAGTACCTCCTTTCTCTTCTTCATACTCTTAATTCGTGCTATTTAAAAAACTTAATCAGGGAACACATATCAACAAAGTGAACACTTGCTTAAAAATGAAATGAAGTGTAGGCCAAGATCTTTCCTCAAAATCTTTCAAGTACGGGACGGGACGGACAAAGGATAAGTTGTTTATACTTAACGATTGTAGATCCATAGTTTAGCATATAAACTACTCAGATGGATGATTATGAGTACCGTAAACTGGACGTAGTCTTTAAATTTGAAGCGTAGAACACATATCATATTTCCTCCAGTTTTTTAATTTGGCCAGGTAAGAGTCTTTGCATGTAAAGTCGCCAAGGTATACAGAACATAAATGTCAAAGACGCGTACTCTAAATTAACAGCTGAATTGACAGATATCCCTGTCGGAAAGTCCTCTAAAAAGGCGCGTTGTGAGATAAATTTTTTATAAAATGAAGTATTAAACTTCAAATGATTCTGACGGCTGAAATGAGATAAAATTTGCAAAGATGTAGTTTCTTGAAGATTCATCTCAGAGCTTATTACGTGAGTAGAAAACATTGTTTATGAGTATTGAAATCTTATCTTATGACACTAGAAACTTCGTAAGTGAAGGACATGCCGATAAAGAGGCTTGGTGTTATTCTTCAATCATTCCTTAAGCTTGAGTTCCTGTCATCTATAGTTTTGGCACTTAGATAAGATATCCGTCTATAAAATTCTATAGAGGCACTTCACATATCACTTGTTGTTATTTCATCGGACATTCAAAGTATAAGGAACCGGGCCTTATTTTACGAGACAACCACTCGTAGCCTAAGAGAAAACCTCTGTGGCCGTTCCGAGTTGGCAAGAATACAGGGATTGTGAAAATCGACCTCTACTTGCATTACTTTCGCGTTCGATTTTGGCATACTATCGATGACTTCTTAATAGTCTCCAGGCTTGTTGAAGATCTCTCAATTTTTGTATTCCGTACTTGAACACTGTTTTCGAACCCGTTTTTTAAGTTTGCCCCAAATTAGGTTGAAGTGGGTTGATTGGCCAGGCAATATTGAACATTATTTAGAATTTTTTGGCTAAAGCCGATTAAAATTTGTCAAAATTAGCTTGGTTTTTATATGTCAATAAATTCGTCAAAAATCTGTTCTGTGATAAAATTTTGAGAATTTTTACACAGCAAGCCCACGAAGGGTTCCGTACCACCTTACATAGTCTAATTCCGACCATTTAAAAAAAAGTAGCCTACTTTTTGGCGCAAAACTTTGGCAATTTGGCGATTTAAAAAAATAAAAAAAAGGGTTTTGTGTGGGGATCCCCCTCTTTATCTGACTCCATATAACATAACCATTCAAAACTGGAAAAATATTTTCTGAGAACAGCTCAACTGCAATTAAGCTAAGTGTTTGGTTTCTTTTGCATCCGAGTGTACCAGAGTACCCCCATTTTCGTTCTCCACCCAAAAATAACTTCTGGATAAGGAACAATTTATGAATTTTAATGTCACACTTCATTGTTGCGGCTAGTATTTCAGATTGCGTCTCTCGTTTTTGTCTGTTTTCAACTTTTTCCCGTCATTCTAGGCATTTTTTCTGCCAAGTGTGGCGTTTTTTTTTGTTGTCGCCCCACTTGGGTTATTTGTTCGATTTCTTCTTGCCAAGCTCATTACTCATACGTTCTTCTAGTTAAAAGTTGTGGCACGCAATTACGACTTTCAGCCAGCTTAGATTCAGTATGCGAGCTACAATCTCGATTTGCTTCATTTTTTTCCACAGCTGTGACGAAAGACAGGAAGGTGAGGTGGCTTGTGGTTTTATGCGTTTGCTGTACATACTCTTATGCGTAAACTTGGACAGCAAATCGAGCGACAAAATGCACATTTCTTGGCTGCTTGGATAACCTCTAGGGTGGTGGCACAGGTGTAACGTGTGTTATTGGCTTCGATGCACCTGTGGCGTGTTGGACAAACGAAACGACTTCATTGTTTGTTGAGAGGAAATACTAAGACGAACACAACTGTGGATAAATCAGAGCCAGTCCTGGTTGAGGGGCAGAAGAGTCTTTGTTCAGCTTTTAGTTTTTACTCAAATGAGCTCTAATGAGGGTCGAGTGTTTACCGTGTTCAATGTAAGTACGCGTACACTTTATGAAACTGCAACGGAATTGAATGGAGTCGTCGGGTTAGGGGTTGTATACACACTCGAAGTCGTATCTGGCACGTGCTCAGTGTTGGAATGCTGCGCGTACATTCAGATATTCTATTTAATGCACTATGGAGGGATGTGAATGACTTTTTGAAAAGGGGGCTATTAAGGATAATGTTGTGGAGGTTAATGCCTTCTAATCGGCAACCCTTATTATTGAGAAGTAATTAAGTTGATTACCATTTAATTTTGAACTGCTGACGAAAGAATCTGTATGCCCTTAGTTGGTTCTACAAGTACATGCACTCGTATTTTGTTTTAATTGATATTTTCTGTCAGTGAGTTCTCGTGGGGCGGCTCTGGTTTTTGTCTCATTGTCAGTGTAAACAAAAAGATGTCTGCCTCGGCTGTGAGGTTGATTTGATAATTGCGTATCTAGGTCGGCTGCTTGCAGCTGACTTCTGAATGAACTTCGGAATCAGTGTTTCCTTTTTTTTTAACATGGATTCTTCGTGTACGAGGTCGAAGCAGGAGACAACTGAATTAATTGATTCTTGAAGATGCGATTGCTTAAGGTCAAGCGACAAACAACAAGGAATTTATGTAGCAGTATGTTTATGCTTATCTATTGTCATGTGGTCGCTTTCAAATTGTGGCCATTCCAAGCTCTAATCATTGTATAACGTTTGCCATCTTCCTTTGTTTCCCTTTGAATTTGTGACAGAAACTTTGTTTCACATTTTCACTGCAAGAATCGATTATAGCTCCAACAAAGTGGGAAATAGTTTAACAATCCAAAAAAGAGAGTCATTCATTTAAAAGAAATTATATTCCATAATCACCGGGAAGCTTACTTTCTTTTTAATAAAACAAAAGATTGCCTTTTAACTACTCATGCGTTACGAAAAGGCCTATTAAAAAACTTTCTACTGTTTTGGATTCTAGTTTTTCCTGTCTTATCTTCTCTTTCACGCACCGGAGCATTCGTAGAAAAATATCCTTAGTCGTTTCTCTAGAATTATTGCAGAGCACTGCTAGTAAGGATTATTTATAAGGTTCTTGTTACTTTTTCTCGATCTGCGATCATAGAGTGTTTTGCTTGTCTCCAGCCTTTTGATTTACTGTCATCGACTCTTTGCCTAGAAATCCTTTTACTTTGACAGGGAAGGAAATCTTATCACCAAGCTCTTATGGAATTGTTGGTTTATAAGCGGCTACTAAACGAAAATGAACAAGAAATTTTGTAAGCAATCCAACCAATTTAAAAGTGTCTCAAAAACAACAAGCCTGGGATTTTGGATAAAAATGTACTATTCGACACGGAGAAAGAACCTTCGAATTATTCAAGACTTCCTACAAATTCTGGCAAGTTTATGCGCTGTCATGTGATTTCTTCAACCTATTTCTAAATCCGATTTTGCGACGGATACGAGTCAACATGAAAGTGGTTGTTTGCACAGCTGGTTGAACCTTTTCTTAGTAAGCGAAGTCAAAAAGTAAAAGTGAGTAATGTCTTAAGCGACTCGAAGGATATTAATTTAGGTGTACCTAAAGGATCTCTGCTGGGCCCCATTCTCTTCTTAATTTCTACAATTGTTTGTTTGAACAGCCATTGAAGGGAATTTTTAAACCTTTGCTGATGATTTTCCAATTGGATATGATTCAGTCAAACTGTCAAATTTAGGTCGTGGTTCGCCTGGCACGAACTGTTTGTAGGTAATTAAACTAAATTACTTACCTAAACAACTGATTGTCCTTCAGATATAAACCTAAAGAAACATTTTCAATTCTACCCGCAAACTCACTCCATAGAAATTTTTCGAAAAACAAAAATTTTGCCAGTACGACACATAAAGGGTGATTTTTTAGCTATTATCTTTTTGGCAACACTGGTTTGAACAGCTGACGCACGTATCGTGTTTTGTTTCACTGTAAAACATCTTCAGTTTGGTCTATAATTTAACCATGAATCGTCTTACAAACGAACAACGCTTGCAAATTATTGAATTTTATTATCAAAATGCGTGCTCTGTTAAGAATGTTCATCGCGCGCTTCTTCCATTTTATGGTCAGTTTAATCGACCCACTGAAGCGGCTATTCGGGCTATTGTGACTAAATTTCGCACCAAATTTACATTGTTAGACGTCAAACCACCAACACGCTTACGTAGAGTGCGCGCTGAAGACAATATCGCAGCTGTATCGGCCAGTGTTAAGGATGACCATCAATTATCAATTCATCGCCGTTCGCAGCAGTTGGGCCTCTGTTACTCAACAACGTGGAAAATTTTGCGGAAGGATTTATGTGTGATGCCTTTTCAAATACAGCTGGTGCAAGAATTGAAGCCGAACGACCTACCGCAACGTAAAATTTGGGCTCTTGGAAAGTTGGCCGAAGATCCACTTTTTTTACCGAAAAATTGTGTTCAGCGACGAAGCTCATTTTTGGCTCAATGGGTACGTAAATAAGCAGAATTGTCGATTTTGGAGTGAATATCAGCCAGAAGCATTGCAAGAGCTACCAATGCATCCAGAAAAAGTCACAGTTTGGTCCGATTTATGGGCTGGTGGCATCATTGGACCGTACTTCTGCAAAGATGATGCGAATCGTAACGTAACTGTGAATGGTGAGCCCTACCGTGAGATGATATCCAACTTTTTTTTGCCCAAAATGCAAGAGCTTGACTTGCATAACATGTGGTTTCAACAAGACGGTGCCACATGCCACACAGCACGCGCAACAATGGACTTATTGAGAGGCGAGTTCGGTTAACATTTTATTTCACGTTCGGGACCGTTCAATTGGCCGCCTAGATCGTGCGTTTTACGCCTTTAGACTATTTTTTGTGGGGCTATGTTAAAGCTCATGTCTATACAGACAAGCCCGCTTCAATTGACGCATTGGAAGACAACATTGAAGCATTTATTTGTGAGATACCGGCCGAAATGTTGGAAAGAGTATGCCAAAATTGGACTAAGCGGATGGATCATTTGAGGCGCAGTAAAGGTCAACATTTGCATGAAATAATCTTCAAACATTAAATTATATGGACCGTACTGTCGATTCAAATAAAGATTTCATGCATTTTTCTGAATTTTGTGTTTTTTTTTTTTTGAAAAATTTTCCTATAGCTTTTAAAAAATCACCCTTTATAAGGTTTCAACATTTTTTTTCTATGAGGGGGCTATATACAAATTCATATTGTCGGTTCTTATATCTTAAGGAACAATTCTCGCACTTTTTTCAAATTCATCTTTTTCGACTATACTTTTAAGAAATTCTAACTCCAAACAATGTCGAAAATTGTTGAACAAACTTTCTGCAGAAGTACGCAACATTGAATAAATATTGTCATTTTAAAAACGACTGACGTCCTTTTTAAATAAATAAAATTAAAATTTAGCTGCGTTACATTATTTGATTAAGGTTTTATTATGCATTTTTTTATTGTCTTCTTTCTTCCATTTGGATTTATTTTAATTATTAAGTTTAGCTTTTATTTATCCGCCATTATGCTAAACTTTTCACTAAACTTCACTCCACATTAAAATTAAAATTGGATGAAATGTGGCATTTACAATCATTTTCTTTGAAATAAAAATGCTACAAACTATTTTTGTATATTTTATTATTATTATTATTATTATAATTATTTTTATTATTATTATATTATTATATAACAAATTTTAAAATATTTAAGTGAAGATTTTTTATTTTTTTTTTGTTTCAAACTTGTTTATTTCCACCACAATTTTAACAATTTTCTTAACGAGAAACAAGATAAACGCTTAATCAATAAATTTACATATTCGTAAATGGCCAACTAAAAATTGGCTCTCATTACATATAATTTTATAATAATAACTTAGACTAAATAACTAGAACATATTTTGTTTTGTGATATTTATAATTATATATAATTTAGTTGCGAGAAGAAAAGGTGGAGGTTAAAAAACTCCTCATTATAATTTATTTTTTAACAAAGAACGAACAAAACAAAATAAACGAAAACAACAGTACTTACAAACTAAGATAAAACGTCTTAACCTAACTTAGCCTAATTGTTAGCTTCTACCCAATCTAGCCACCAGTATTTTTTTAAATTTGACCTATTGTCATTATTTACATCTCTATCAGGTACGCTCATGCAGTATTTCCAAATATTGCTTTCATCGCTTGAGTGTGCAGGCACATGGAGGATTCGTTTATCTGTTGCTCTTCTAGCAGCATGATATATGATGGGGACATTACTCGAGTCTGAACGATAGCCACATGCATCCAGATAAAGAAATGCTTCAGGTGGTATATGTCCACTTATCAATGAATTTCTAAAATACCCAGGGTTAGGATAAAATAAACCTGATATGAATTCATTCTCAATAACATTACTCGACCGCGCAAAATGATTCCTCGCAAGAACTAGGATGCAGCCGGAAGCATCCAATAGTCTTTTGTTGGCGACGTAATGCCGAAAGTCGGAATGAGCGCTTCTGTACATTCCCATGCATGCTCGTAGACATTTCCTCTCAAAAATTCTGTACTTCTCCATATAAGATGGGCTTATGTTCCACCACACTGTACTCGCATAAGTCAAAATTGGACGCACAAAAGCTGGGTAGCTGATCTCAAATAGATGGAATAAAAAAGTTTCTTCAGCGACATAAATGCTGCCCTTGCTTTTTTTAGTTGGATATTAACATGATCATTATAATATAGGAATTTATCTAAGTAAACTCCTAAATACCTCACATCAGTTTTTGATTCGATTCGAAGGCCATTTGAAGATGTTATAACCAAATTTCTCCAATTGCGTCGCAAGTCTGAATTGCCCTGTTCTACTGGTTTCGTATTTAGAATTGTTTATTTTTAGTTTCCAATCCTCACAGAATTTTTCGAGGGTATCAAACTTCAGTTGGAGTTCGTTTTTAATTTCGCAAATTTTTGAACCATAAGCATACAGAATGACGTCGTCGGCGAATGCTATTGAGCCATCCAAGTCCCTCAGCATTTTAGAAACCTAAATATTAAAGAGTATTGGTGCGGATACTGTGCCTTGTAGCAGACCATTAATGACATCAAAAATTTTTTCAGTCTTGTACTTTCTATCTGTTACAACGAATTTCTTCTCGCGTATCATAGATACAATTATCACTGTAAGATGATGGGGAAACGTATATCTGATTAGTTTGTAAATAAGCCCGTCAATTCAAACTGTGTCAAAGGCTTTCTCGATATCCACTAGACAGGTACCTGTACTTTTTTTCCATTAAGGTTCCAGTTTATATTAGATACTAGTTTTGTAACAGTTTGCACTGCCGAGTGATTTCTTTTATATCCAAATTGATTTCGCGGTATAATCTCCTTTGTTTCGCAAGCGAACAATATATTGATTTGGTAACAACTACCTCAAAAACCTTCCCAATATTAGGCAGGAGACTAATTGGCCTATAGTTCTGAAGGATCTTTTTTTTTTACAATCGGAAATACCTTTGATACTTTCCAACAGCTTGGGAAGTAGCAGTTGTTAAGCAAATTATTAAAAATCACGCATTATTGCCTTATGATTTCATCAGGTAAATGTTTAAGTACAATATTTGGAATGCCATCTAATCCCGATGTCTTTTTATTATTGAGCATCCTGAATATTTCAGTCAATTCATCGAGTGTTGTATAGTAGTTGTTTGTCTGTTCCGTCGTTAGTTCGTCTGCTTTCATATCTTCAGAAAATCGGAGAAGAGGGTCAGGTTGTAAGTTCAACTGTGTTAATTCCTCTGCTACTTCGACTGTGGCGTGGATCGACTCAAAATGGGAACCAATAAGATTGAGTGTAAATGAAGAATAGATTTAAGATTAAAAAAGTCAAGCTTATCCAGCTGTAGAGATGATCTCAGTCTTCACTCGCACCCAAAGTGCCATCATTGAAGATTTCACGTGGATCGAAGAAGACACCTGATGAGCAAGTCTTTAAATTAACGAGCTCTTTGAAGGAGATCCGATGATCTAAAAGGTCAATCGACACTTGCCTGTCCAAACAACTTAAAACTCCCAAATTTATTACATCTCAAAACACCCATTTCGCGAATTCTTATTCTATCTATATGAAGCCGAACGTTACATCAAAGCAGAACTGATTGATATACAGTTTTGTCCGCGAGGAGGATGAATGGCGAAGACGCTTTATGATGCGAACTTTACTAGCTTTACAATAACATGGATCTGGTCCGAAAGGTTGAAAACCCTCGACTTCAACCGAGCGAATAAACAAAAATGCTTCAGTTGAAAAATTGTTCGATTTCCAGCCGTCAGATTCACGAAAATACTTTCAGTTAAAAAGACCAAACACTCGTGAATGAAAAGAAGCGCAGGTCAAACAACCTGGAAGTAGAGTGCAGGGAGCGTGAAGAATGAAAAGCATTCTTAGCTCAGATTTAGATTCTCCAAGGATCAATAATAAAGTTTATATGATCTCAAGTGTGTATATTTATTATAACTAATTTTTTTCTTAATGTTATTCGAGCTCAGTGCTGTTTTACCTGTCATAAGTTGTATCTGAATTGTCAATAAAGAAAAAAAAAAGCTTCCGAACCTCGCCTATGACCTTGCTTTCAATCTCTCACATCACTTACTTTCCCGAAAAGTAGGTGAAAGCAATAAATTTCAAAACATCACCCAAATGATTCAGCAGTTCCTGAAAGAGATTCTCAATTCAGAAATAAAAAAAAAAAACATCTCCAATACCAGTTGAAACCGCACCAATTAAAGATTTTGTGTCTTGTGTGCGTCCATATGACATACCCAGCGCGTATGTGACATTAAAAACAATTAACCTCATATCAAACACACACAATCCGGGGGTAGTGCGCTCCTCCATAATGTTGACCGACGACGAGGGAAACCATGTACATTTGTAGGAAGTAACTTGATAACGAGATGAAAAAAGAAAACAAGCAAAATTATCATCATCATCATCATAATCATAATTCCAGCTACAGCAGCTGCTTCTCCCCATCCCTTGCTAGTTCTGATTCCGAGGTACCCCTAAAACAAACTACAATATTGAATGCCAAATTGAGCAAACATAAAAACTCTGGTCTATTGCTCGAGCAACTACTAGTGTTGGAATAGTATCTATCCGCCTCTTATCATCATCATCGTCGCGCACTGTACACCTACTCAATAAAATTGCGAAAAACAATTTGATTTTGATTTGGTTTTTTTTTTTCCTGTCCAATTCCAGTTAAAGACAATTTCGAGCAGCAAGACAAACCCCACAGATTGACTCTGGATGTTGGCGATTCCGTTGTTATCCTTAAGGAGACGACCTACTGGTACTACGGATACAATAAAAAGTGAGTATACATAAAAAAATTTTATGATAAATCCTTTACAAGCAATAAAAAGAAAAAAAAACAAGCACAGACCGGGGGAATTGATTATGGCACAATCGTAAAAAAAATTCTTTATCAATCGCGATAGACATTGAATTATTTATTTGCTCCTCGCCTTTCATTGGGTCAATTGGTTGTTTATTTGGAGGTCAATATGCAAAGAGGAGATAACGAAATTATTCGAGATAGTGATGGTGTGGGATATTTTGTTGTTGTTGTTCGTTTAAGGGGTTGGCGATAAGGGGACTTTGGGTTTGGTTTAGATAAATATTTAAAATTGTGCAAAACCGGGAACGGGTGTATGCATTCGTGTTTGATATTTTGAAATTGAGAAAACGGAAATAACTCCGTGACTTGGTCTGATTATTATTTTTTTTTGTTGTTGTTTTTGGATGGCGCCTTAAACAAACGATTCTGCTACTGTGTCACATTTGGAGTAGACTGTCATTTTATCCTTATTTTCAAACAAAGCCGTGGGCATTCGACTCTCATTCAAAAATGAAATAAAAAGGTTTACAATTTTAATTTTGAATACTTTTTATATTATCTTCATTAATGTTTAATAATATGTACATCGTAAATAGATTTATTACTTACAAATAAAAAAAACTGTGCAAAGAGGTGTTGCAAGTTGAATAATAAATTGCACTCGGAATAAATAGGAGTTGGTTCTTCTTTCCGAAGGTTTTGATGCGTTAATTAAGCATGATTATGGAATATTATTTCACTTCAATGGATACCTCGGCTGACTTGGTGGTAGTCGCTTGGTTATTCGCACAGCATCGACCTTAATTTAATTATTTGCTCGTTCTTCAAGAGGGTATTAATACTCTTATTATGCGTGTTGCACAGAGCGATCGAAAGAATTAGGAGAAGAATGAAAGAATGTGGAGTGGTTTGAGAAACTCAGGCGTGATTGGTTTCAACTCACTTCCGTGGGTGGAGCCCGAAACGGGACGGAAGATTTCGATATCGACCTATTGGCTTTAACCTAATTCGCAGGATTTTATTCGACATTAGTTTTGATCTATGAACTTTGATAGTTTGGAAGATTTAGCTTCCAAAAAAAAACCCCGCTTTTTTTGTTATGCCTTCACAGCACAGCCATCTACACACAATCTACACAAACCGCTATTTTGAAAAAAGGAACTAGAAACTAAGCCGACAAAACAACCACTTCAACAACGCCACCCATTAGTCAGACTACTATCATTGGTCGACCAACCCAGTGATTGTGCCATTAACTTGATCCCAATGGCAAATGGTGACTGGACTAGATTCGAAAAACTAGACCACTACTCTAGGAATCGAACCTGGGACCTATCAATTGGATCAATTGAAAGGCAGGCGCTCTACCAACTTCGCCACCCAGCTGCTTATTGCAACCTAGAAAACAAAAGCAAAAAATGACTAAGGTAATGGAGGGATCAAGCTACACAGTATCCGCGGACAGAAAATTCGGTCTTTTTTTTATACACCTGCTGGATCGGATTCATAAAAATTTTGAGTTGAGTTTTGTTGTATATTCACCCGACGTGGCTGACACTCATTGTAGACAACCTTTTGCCTCCGGACTAGATCCATTTCGTGATCCGGTTGAACATTCTTCAACATTCGTCTTCCTTGCAAACAGGACCACAATTTGGAATTATATTGGGATAAAGCTTTGTGCTGACCATGTCATGGGTTCTTGCTTTGACTATAAACTCTACGGGAGCACAAAAATCGCATTGTATATCCGGTGGGGGGTCCAAAGTTACCAGCCTTATGTCCGTCTTAAGACCTCACATTTGTGTTTTTTTTTTTTTTTTTCAACAGAGGGTTTGAAGAGAAACTCCATTCTTTTCTTATACTGTCAATGATCCTGGAAGCCTGAGATAGAGTGGTCCTGACGGTTCTGACAACAAACTTTTTATCGTCTGCGATTGCTTGATCCTTGAACCATATATTCGATCTTACTGTTCTTCTTGCGCTTGTTGACTTGGTTAAGAAGACTCTTTTGGCTGAATCATTATTGTCCATTCAGGGCAGGATTTTTTCCTTTCGGACTATATCCACATCTTTGTACGGCTATAGAGCTTTGGGTTATGCCTTCTCTTCTATTCTTCGCAGATAGGATCATAAATGATTTTTCTATTGAAGAATCACAACACTTCCTCAGCAGCATTGTTTATCTTCCAGCATTCGGCTTAATAAAGCAGGACTGGCAAAACCAGCCTTTTGTAAAGGTGAAAGAAGTTCAGATCCTAATTGTCTTGACAGATCGAAGCAGCAGTATTTACCTAGGTTTATTCTCTGTCGGATCTCCAATGTGGTGTTCTTTTTTAAGGATATATAAGATCCGAGGTAATTGTACTCCTTTACTACCTCGGCAGATCCGTTTCTAGTTGATAGCAAATATTTTGTCTTGTCCTCATTGATTCTAATACCCCTTTTGCCTGATCTCCAACTTCCGAATGAGCGATGATTTCGATATGCTCTGCCTGCCCATCTTTCTATATTTACCTAGACAAGTTTGAAGAAATCTTATGATAGTGCATCTCATCTTCAAACTGCGCGGCGTATCGTGTATTTTCGTGTGGAAGCAACAGGTAGCCACCTCCTCATCGAGGAAACATATCTGCTGATCCTTAAACTTCTTATCTGGCTGAATTTGCCATTAAAACCGGTGAAACTCTTTAAAGTTTGACTTCTAACTACAAAATAAAAATTTTTCACAATTTTAAATGTCAAAATCCACATAAAAGAAGCCAGCTAATAAAATAAATAAAATATTAACGACTTTACCAGTAAAAACGACGTCATAAATTCCCACGAATGCATTCTGATATCATGTGCTAGTGAATTTACCACGCCCGTGATGTTCTTTTGGCTAGCGAAACTTAGCTAAACAAAAGACATAAACTGAGGCACAACAAGTGCAATATTCCAGGGAGGCGGTGTCGCTATCTTTATGAGAAAAGTATTAAGTTTTAAAGCAGTGTACAGTAGTGAAGTGCGGGGATTCCAAGAACTAGAGGATTGTATCGTATGTATTCAGCGCCGTAGTGGTAAAAGGATTTTTATGATTTCTGCCTATGCCCCCCAAGCAGAGCTCGAGACACTTTTTAGATGTCTACAGTTGGAATCAAATGAAAACTATATTCTTTTGGCTCGTGATTTTTATGCTAAACACAATACTTGGGGAAATAACACTCCTATTCAAATTGGTGGGATCTACACAATCTCGAGTACAGGCTCGATTTAATAGATACAAGTAGTCCGTCTTTTCCGAACAGCGGATCATATCACACACACAGGACTAAATCTTTCTGGAATAGATCGACGGACTGTTAACTGAATACATTTACTAATGAAAATGACCATTGCGGACTTTGAGCCGAAATAACACTCTTACGATTTAAGTTGGACGCATTGAACACGCTTTTCTAAACCTTTGTCTAGAGCAATATCCTCCAAACAAAGTTTCAGGGCTTGTCCTCGTTTATATTGAATTCCAGAGTCCCAATACCATACATTATATCGCAATGAAGTCCTTTACAATGGAGCCAACCTGATCTGAGTTTATTTTCCTTATTAAGCTTATCCGAAGCCACGTTGCATGAGCAATGATTTGTACCACGAGAGTGTGCGCCTAAGTGGCTTTGTCCCTCCGGAGGCCTTCCTCTACTTCGACCCTAAAGGTTCGATACAGAATAGTAGGGCCTTACCACTTATCTTACACATAGACCGTTCATGTGCAGACAGGCGTCTCGGCTACAATCGAAGCATCGCACACAGTTCTGATGATTGTCTCCGGTTCAGCTGGGAATTATCAGCCCGCGATATACCAGATGCCCAGAAGCAGCACCGACAGTTTTGGTGGCTGTCAGATAATTTATCTCTGTTGTCGATACTCTTCAAAGTAAGATCACCTTATAGGGCGTATTCGGTCTCTTTTTCTTTTAAGGAAACCCTTGACATACGTGGATTTAGTTTTTCTTATCGTAGTTAGGTTGCAAAAATATATATAATCACTAATTATAATTATCACTTTGATAACCTGAGTATCCTCCATTATTTTTCAAAACTTTTTGGAGTCGACGTGAAATTGAACTGACCAATTTCTGACACAGTGGACTCCCATTTGTGAATAACTGACCCCTCTTTCTAGTTTATCCAACAAGTTCTCAATGGGATTAAGATATGGAAATTGACTTGGCAATGGAATTACATTGATGTTTTGATCCCGAAACAAAACTTTAACAATACCGGCCGTATGTTTCGGATCCTTGTCCAGTTGGAAATGTCATCCGAGGGGCATGTTTTCCTTGGCAAATGGAAATATCCACATTTTGTCATGATGTTACTGACACAAATATAGGACCGACACCATGATATTTCCTCCACCATATTCAACGGTCATCAGTTTAATCCGAGAAGAACAAATTTATTTTTGTTTCGTCACTCCACAGAATATTCCGCCATTTTTTCACTCCTTCATGTCTGTTCCATCTTCTATGATTTAGCAAATTCTTTTCGGAACCTTACGTTCCTAGCTTTCAGAAGTGGAACTTTTCTGGCAACTCTTCCCGGGATATTGAAGTTCTAAAGTCTCCTGCGGATAGTGCATGCACTAATTCCATCCCCCAAATGCAACTTTATTGAATAATAAAATCCAATTTTATTTTTTCTGTATTCGCCTGAGAAATGTTCAGCCCACCGGTTACGAGGAAAACAAATATTTGACGAGAAATCGAGTGGCAAAGCAATTGAAAATGGCAAAATCAACGGCGTATGAAGTCATTAATTCATTTAAACAACGTTTGAGTATCGAACGGGCAGCTGTATCTGGTCGTCCGGGAGCCCCGCAATTCTCATAAGTTCAAATGAACATCCTAAGGGAGTTTAAGAAACATCCTAAAACCTCAATAAGAGTTTCAGCATTGTTCGAAGTTTCAGCATCGACTTTACAAAAATACAAACCTGATGCATGGTTGAAGACATTTGTGACCCAAAAAGTTCCGAAGAGGTCAGAAAAGCAAGAGGCTGTAGCAAAAACGAGAGAAAGAAAGTTGCACCAGCATCGTATGCCATATTTTGCATATTGCATTTTGATGGATGATGAAACTTACTACAAGGTGGAATCTAAACAACATCCTGGCAAACAATTTTAAACCGCGACTTAAAATAAATTATAAACTATAAACATCGTAAATAAAGTGTACAAATACTAGTGTAAATAAAATGTAAAGCATAATCTGATTTTTTGAACATTGAAAATTCTCAGGCCTAGTTTCTCTTTCTGAATTTTTTCTCGTACAGTCCTTAAATAAAAAAATGCATTCAAAAAATTAGTTAATTTATTCTGGTTTAAAATATGTAATATTTTTTTAATGAACTTCTTTAACTTCTCTCCACAGAAACAAAGCTCAGCGTGGAATCTTTCCGAAATCATATATACAAACGGTTGAGTGGATCCGCATCAAAGGTGAATACTACATTAAACGTTCGGAAATTGTCGAAGAAATAACAAAAGTGATACTAGAATGGGGTTCAATACTGAAGCAATACTTTCTGGTAAGCATTCACCTTATATCGATGGAATGAACAAAATTTATTCTTGATTCTTTGCATAGACAAGCCACCCAAACTTTAGTGCAATCAAACGGAAAATGTTTGAATTGATTCATCTAAGGGGTCTGCTAATATCCGGCAATCTTCCAGTGGATGAGATGCGCCAAATCAAATTGCTGGCCACATCGCAAATAGACACAGGAAACAGTCTGTTGGGGTTGGACATGGTTGTGCGCGACGAAAGCGGCAATATGCTCGATACAAACGCAACATGTACAACCGAGCTCTATGAGCATCATTTGAATGCCGTTGATCGCATCAGAAGGGCAATTGTATGTTATGTGTCTCTGACCTGACACAGTTTTTCTATTACTTTTACTGTTTGAATCTCGGATTGATTGATTAATTTTTGTGTGTTTTCGGTTTCTTTTATAGAATCCCCCAGCGAAACATCGTGCCTCACGTGCAATGAACAAGTATTCCCATAATATTCTGCTAACTATGCACACGTTCGTGTGTAAGTTTCAGGAGGACTCCGATCTGCTGTTCACGTTGTACGATGGGGAAACCCATAAGCCGATTACAGAGAACTATGTGGTGAAATGGGGGCGATACGGTATAGCCCGTGACATAGATCAGATCAACAATAATCGAGTCCTATTCACCGATCTAAGCACGAACGACTTAAATATCAGTAAATTGTATTTGGTTTGCTATGCCATTCGAATTGGTTCGATGGAGATGAAAGAGAACGACTCGAAGAGGTCAAGTATCTCAAACTCTGTGCTGAATGCGGCGAGTAAGAAGAGCTCACAGTTGTCAATCAATTCGAATAGCTCTTCGGGGGGCAATACTGATCACATGCGAAGGCCATTTGGGGTCGCTTGTAAAGAACTGACGTCGATAATTCGAAAGCCCGATGGGTTCAAAAGCAATCTAGACCTGCCATTCATCATGTGTGAGAAGGAGAACTTTGATGCAACATTAAAGAAGCTTATGGCCAATAAAGATATCGGTAAGATTGACTCGAAGCTGGCCGTAGATATAGAAGTATTGCAGGGTGATATTAAACAGGTAAGTTGAATGGATTTGAGACTTTAACTTGACTGATATTGATTGCTTATAGATAAAGGAGGAGTTTCCGCATCTTGTTCATGGTAATGTACCGTTTGCACGCAAAATGGGGTTTCCGGAAGTTATATTGCCGGGCGATGTGCGGAATGACCTCTATTTGACGCTTATGTGTGGCGAGTTCTCCAGGAGCGCAAAAAGTAGTGACAAAAACGTCGAGGTCACTGTTTATGTGTGCAATGAAAAGGGCGAGGTTGTGCCGGGTGTAATGAGTATCGGAGCTGGTTATTCTCCAATCGATGAATATAAATCGGTTGTCTACTATCACGAGGACAAACCAAAGTGGTTGGAGACTTTTAAAGTATATAATTTGTATATAATTTGTAGAGAAGCCAACTAATCAGTTCATTTCAGATTCATGTGCCAATTGATGAATTCAAACAGTGTCATTTAAAATTCTTGTATAAACATCGAAGCTCCAATGAGCAAAAGGACCGTTTGGAGAAGCCCTTTGGCTTGTCTTATGTGAAGTTGATGCAAGACAATGGAACAACGATTACTGTGAGTTTGGATAAAACATAATAAGAGATGAAATTATTTGTTGAATTTTTTTTAGGAAGGACAGCATAATGTGATAGTCTATAAAATTGATCACAAGAAGTTCGATAAAAATGTTATTATTTCCTATATGGACTTGCCGTCGACGATAGCAGAAATTCCCAGCGGAACAAAGCCCTCAACCTTAGGATTGACACTACTTCCAAAGGATAGCCTTTCGATTGGTGTTAATCTCTGCAGCACAAAGTTAACACAAAGCGGTGAGTTAAACAATTTAAATTTAAAATTTTTTGTCGTAGCTTAAGTATGTACATTCTTCTGCGTTCAAATATTGCGATCGGAACCGTGCGTTTTAGACAACGAGTCACAGTACGTAAAAAAAAAAACAGAAGCGCGAAAACTTCAATTATGTAAAAAGAGTGATTAACATAAACAATGCGGATTTGCATAAACTGTACAGTATCGTATGACCGTGGCTATGAGCTTAAAAAGAGGCAGATCTTGTGTGTTCAAGAAAGTAAATTGAAGCCGGTTTTGAAGGCTTACAAGATTTTCTATTTAGAAATGGATCAGCGTAAGCACGAAATCGGTTCCATCTTTGCCTAGAGCTTCTTGACCATTCGGCTGCTCGATGTCTAGTGATGCAAGATGAATTGTGGAAAATAAGAATGATGCACATTTTTGACGAGTCCGATGGGAGCGGACAAAAATAATACGGCTGTGTAAGTTTTCAACATTTTCATCAAGGATATACCAAAAGAACTTCATTTGTTTGTTGACTAACGACGACAATACTTTAAAACTCCCAGGTATAAAATAACAAAGCGATTCTTAAAAAGACGATTGGCAACCCGTCTTCTCTAATCGAAGACGAGAATAGAGCACAGGATGTGAGTTACGCAATAACTGCCTTGCTTGTTGCGAAGACGACCAAGGAAAATGTTTTTATGCTCGCCTTGAACTTGAATTCAGACGTTGTACGAGATCTCGCGAAGAAGTGCGCTAAAATTCAAACAAAAATATATGAAGGTCATAGTCTTCTCTGGCTAATGATATCAGGATGTCCAGGAGCCAGCTTTCTCTGAACTGAGAAGTGCCCAAAGGGGTTGGCTAAAGTAATATACGCACAGTGAGATGGTTATCTTTTTCCATTGCGCAAATATACTGGTAATTGAAGTCAAACACCATGAAGCAAGCTGAGCGGGCATAAGATAGATGGCTTCACAATGCTATCAGGAACTCCAGTCTGATAAATCCAAATCGATTTATGGTGAAACTAGTTTTGAAGTCCTTGGACTTTCGGAAATCACAAATCATGTTCGAAGTGGAAACAATCATAACCGAATTTTGTGCATCTTCATCCTATCTGATAGCCAAGCTGGTGTAAGAACCTTCAACTCGTAGCATGTTAACTCAAAGCAAGTTTGTGAAAATGACTCAATCTTCTCTCTACAGCGAAAACGTGCACTTTATTGCCAAAAGAGCCAAGAGGCATTCTCGTCGGTCCGAAATAAAACTTAGAATCGCTTTCCTAAAGTTGCACTTGCCAATTCGATACCACCTGAAAGCGGTTTTTGATTTTTGATCCTCCTAAATAATAATAAAAACAAGTAATTTTTTTTGTACCTCATTACAGTGAGCCTGTTGGGATTATTGAACTGGTCCGCACACAAAGAATCACTGGAAGATTCACTGAAAGCCTTAGCCACAGTGCCTGGCGAAGAGGTTGTAAAGTTCCTACAGGACATTCTAGACGCTCTCTTTAACATTTTGGTAAGAATATTTTTTTTTTATGTATTTGTTGAAATGCGAATTCAATCAATTGGTCTTGATCTTTTAAGGTGGAAAACGACAATCCCATACGGTATGACAATCTAGTCTTCATGAGTATCATACATCTAGTGGAAACAGTTTCCGATTTAAAATATCAGCACTTCTTGTCGGTTCTGGACGTATACATCAACGAGAGCTTTTCTGCGACTCTGGCTTACAAGTAATAAAAATGCTTGAACGTTTCTTTAAAGTTTTGTTGACATTAAATTTCTCTTTCTACAAAGCAAATTGATGGATGTCTTACAAGACCACATACGTGAAGCTATCAACGCAGGATCTACAGATATTTCGGTGGATATCGTCGAAGCCGATGAAGAACGAGCTGAGGTCAAGCGTTTATATAAAACAACGAAATACTTGCATTACGTTATGAAATTCATCATTCGGTCGCGGATTTTATTCGCCGCCTTGAACGATAATTCAAATGTTGAAGACTTTGAAAGCAAACTTGAAGGTAAATGTTTGTAATTAACTCGAACAGCAGACACTAAATAAAATGATTTGATTTATTCCCCCGCAGAACTGTTGAACATGTTCACAGAGATGATTGATTGTCCAACCGATCTGCTTAAATCTGAAGGAGCTCTGCTCAAGAATCTACATGTCATTGCCACAGATCTTTTGCAAGTTTACGATAAAGTCGAGTTAAGGTGATTTTCAACTTAAAAAGTGGTTCCAATCAGTTTTAGCATGTAACATTTATTATTATCTCTTATAGCAACAGTATAGTAAGGATTCTTATGAAGTTCCCACCGGGACGTCTTACTCAATCTAAAATGGGATGCATAAAGGACTTTGTCGATTCCAAACTCTTTCACTATCCCGAATGCAGAGCCGTACTCTTACCAGTCTTTTGTAAACATATTAAAGATCGACTAGAAAGCAGCGAGGAGGTAAGTGTCCTTAATAAATGTTGTGATTCCTTGTTCCCTTATAAGAAAATATACTATAACATTGGTTGAGTTTTGGGAAAACAGTCATAAAAACAATCAAGTAATGAGAATCATTTCATTTCGTAAATAAAACAGTTTCAAGTGTGTTCGCATTGAAACATAAATAAAATAACAATTAATGTCTCATGCAATACAGACTAATATGCATTTCGTAAATAATCTTCAAAACGTTTCTGAAAAGAGCTAAAAAACATGCCAATGATTTCACGCATTAATTTATGGGCTTACTCGGATAAAACATATTTTAACCTTGTGTTCGATGCATGTATGTAAGGCTATGTGAACGGGAATGGCCAATGTTAACTCAAATTATGAGTGTATTGCGTCCAATGACGCCAAAAATAGGATCATGGTAGAGTTTTTAGTCAATATGCTCTTGAGAGCAGAATTATTGCACACCCCAATATTTTTCAATAAAATTATTTTTGTTCATGCTGGCTAGCTTTAGGCACACACACACACTTTGGGTTTGTGGAATGCGAACAACATGTTAGCAAACAACACGGCAGCACAGAGCATTTTAATTTTTGTTTCGTACCGAAGTTTTTTAAGTTCACATCATAGGAGCTCGATCGGATTTAGTTCCGGAACTGGAGCAGACCAGTATATAACCGGTATATTGACCTCCTCTAGACATCGAGTCCTTACAGCTTCAACGTGATCGCCAACTCCAGACCTCTGATCTGCTCCTGTAATGAACTAAAGTTCTGTTCTACCATATATGGAGATACCTCCCCAAATCATGCCACCGCCGTAGGCGACTCGTTCAAAGCACTGCAAATCTTTCGCCGGATCTTCTGTAAACTTATCCGCGAACATCGTTGTCATGGAGAATAAAACTCATCTCTTATGGTCAAACGGCCAATTCAGTTTTTCTCAAACGAAACCCAGTCGGGTTTGCCAGTGTGCTATAATCTGTTTTGGACCATTTGCACTTCTGTTTGCAGTGAGAACCCATGCTACCAATCTTCTGCGAACTGTCCAAATATCACATTATGTGTCCGTTGGAGCAGCTTGCCAAATTTTCGTTTGGGTGTCTTTTTTTCTCGGTCATTCATGTGCGTTTTCGACGAGTTCTTGCCGTTAAACAAAAACGCATACATTATTATTTGATTTAAAACTTTATAATTTCATTGTTGCGATGTAAAGTCGGTAGTGCAGGACAAATAAATCGTGGCATGTACGTGCGACTCTGAAGTCTTTCTGACATGTAGTCTCGCATGTAGTCTTGATGTACATGTAAGTCCATGCTACACCTTAATCGCATAAAAACATGCGACTGTTTCGCATGTCGTGTACTAGCAAGCAGCATGGGAGTTGCTCTTCAAAGAGAAAATGCGTCTTGATCGGCGTCACAATGCTCGCGTAAATGGTCATTGAACTTAGTACCTAAAAAATAAACAAATAAGTTCAAGGAAGACAACATCCAGAACTTCCACGAAGTCTCTATTCGACCAATGTTTTAGTTTCATGGCTTGTTTCCCCGTGGCGCCTTTTTAGACACTCTCTTGCCACCGATTAAAGAGTAAAAAAGTCAATGAAACTTTGATGAGCCTTGCGCGCAAAGTGCATGAAACTTTCTCATATTATTATTAATGCAACTTGAAATACTATTTTCCCAATTTGATCAGTGTTATAGTATTTATGTGTTTTTCTTTTGTAATATTCTGTTTAAGCTACCTTTCATTTGCATAAGTATATAAATTGAATTCACGGTCTAGCATGTTGTGTGTTTTAATTGTTGTTAATTGTTTAGTTTTGAACAAGGACGATTTCGTTTTCCTTAGTTTTTTTTTTAACAAATGTCATGCGTCTGGAAAACTTTAAATAATCGTTCTTGTAGTTTACTGCATGTAGTTAAATGGATTGCAATAAATTTAATCGAATGCCAATTGGAGTTCAAAAGAGCCAAACAATCTTCAGCACTACTTCATTGGAATGAATTAGAAACACTGTTCTTTCAAGAAAATTCAAAGCTTAAATATGTAATTATTATGTGTCTGTTTTTGATGTGTTTGTCCTTTAGTTAGAACGGAAATGATATTATTTAAGGGGATTTTTACAAAGTAAGGATTAAATTTCATCGTAATACATTTTTCCTCAAATCATAGAAATAGCAGAGCGCCATCACTTCTATAATATCGTTTTAGACTTTTTACAGATTTTGTCAAGGGTTTTGTGTAAAATTGTATCCGTCGCTTGTAAATTTATTGTTTTGTCTCAGTTTATACGTGCTTTATGCAAAAAGGAGTATAATATTTGGTTAATTAAGCTTTATGTGCACCGCTTCAGTCTAAAGGTTTCAATTGATTTTGATTATCGTCATCACATTACCAAAAAAAAATGTAAAACGCGATGCTCAGGTAATTCATATTATTAAGCTTCTGGGTCTTATAAATGGAAAGCTTCTTTTGCTGTCGTTCCTTAGTTTCCGGACGATATACTCGCTAAGCCACTGTTACCAGGAACTAGCTCCATAAATTCACTTAAATCCGAACGAAGTTTGAGTTTGGTCTTGGTATGCAAGAATATTGTTTTCTCCAGGAGCTACGTTAAAACTGGTTTCAACTCTCTCTCACGCAGTATTAGGCGAATACTCGTATGACTCGAACCATGGAGAAAGATCATATTGTTTCGCAATTGGTGGCACAGAATCGAAAAAAGGGCGAAAATGCAGGTCAATGGTTTCAGGCCGAAAGGCGATCGTCAAGCTGAGTTCCGCGTTGGCTAAAGATTCTACAACGCAAATTACCTATGTGCACATTCTCACACTGATCCCTTGGTCGGAGTCTACGGAACCTAGTCGACTTCAATGCTTAAATCATCAAAATCTTTGGCGGAGTGGTCGGAAAATCCAGCTTCCAAGAATCGACAAAAGGTAACCGCTCTATTTCGCAACGCCCCGGCGGCATCTAATTATACGGTGATAAGTAACATATAATTTCATTACGCAAAGATCCATGAAGCAACCTAGCAATACCCAGACAATCAGATTGACGCAAGACGCTCACATTCAGAGTTAACCAACTTGGCTCAAACTTCTTTTGTTTAGCAGCTCGAAGTGTGACTGCAATAAAGCTGCAATAGACACCAAAACTGAGGTTCGACACAAGCGAAACACAGTAAGACGAGCTGAATATTACCAGCGTAAACATTTAGAGGTCATAGTGTCGCACTGTGATTCAAGAAACAGCACAGCATAGATCATTCATAGCGAAAGTTGGTACGAATAATGATAATGAATATAAACCAACGTGATTAAACTTAAAAAAAATATTTTTCAACAAACCCTGGATACCCTTAAAGAAAAATTCTGCGTCTTGACTTCCAAAACGCCTCAACATCGGCCATCACTTCGCTATCATCTTCATATCATTTGTTCAAAAGAGATACAAGTCACTGGGAGCCAGATCTGGCGAATGTGGCGGAAGTTCAAGCAATTTGAACTCTGTTTCTTGAATTGCAGACATCGCAGATGCAGTTTTGTAAACCGGGGCGTTGTCTCGATGGAACAGAACGCCGACTCGCAGTTTGTAGCGCCCACAATTTTTTTTATTGATCCACGTAGTAAGAGCCTGAGAAAAGTGGCTCCCTTTCGAAATATTCAACAAAAAAAAAATCCTTCAGAATCCCAAAAAACTGAGGTCCTTACGCTTTCTGCCGACAAGTCAAGGGTCGCTTGAAAATTGTGGATCCAGATCACATCCATGGTCACGAAACTGGTTTTGTTCAGATTGTCTTCAGTGAGGGTCTTGGATGGACGTCCTTCGCGGCGTTCATCTTCAGTGGATATTCTTCCAATGTGTTCTCTCTTCGGTTCGTATTCAAAAAATGTACCTCCGCGGAACCGTAGACTATTTTTTTTTTATGCTGACCTAAAGTTATATGAGGCATTAAAAAACTGGAAAGCCGATTATCATAACTTTTGGATCACACCTCGTATAACCTTAATACTTGTTTGGGTTTCGCCCCGGAAAACCGGAAAGGACCAACGAACTTTAATTTAATACTCACTTGCTTGGGCATCGACTTGAGAGTCACATGTAACATCACTGATTGCTCTGAGCTATTGAAAGCAACGGCCTAGTGCAGAAAACTGATACAATGAATCACGAAATCATTCCACATTTGCACCATTAATTGGGAAGGTGCTGCGCTGTCCTTTGATTTATTCAATCCTATTCTTGAACAAATATTTAGGACATGAAGCTAACAACAATTTCTCTTTAAGTGAAGAGACTGATCATATGATTGCCTCAGTGCCGGTAAATTTCTCTTGTGGGCGATGCGGAATTGGTTTTCCCATTTATTAATCAGACTGCAGCCGTAGTACAGCTTACACCACAGAAAGGTTCCGGAGCAGTGAACGCAGTTTTAAAACCAGCCTTGGCTAGTTCGTCTGCACTTTCATTGCCTTCGACTCCATTATGACCTGGAACCCATTCTAACCTAGATTTGATACGTTTGGAAAGGGATTTTAAGGTGTAGGAACAACCTTTGACAGATTTGGTGTCCATTGGATTGTAAGACAATATCTGTACCGCTGTTCGGCTGTCTGAATACATGAGAATTCTGGCTCCTTTTTAGTCTTTAAGCAAGGTTTACTGTGACGCAGGATTCAATGGCTTGCAGTTCGGCCTGGTAAACACTTGGACAGAAATTTTTGTGCTGCGTCTATAGACACCCGCACCAACATCAGTCGCCATTTTTTTGAGCCATTAGTATACCAAATTAAGTTTCTGTTGTTGACCAAAGATCACGGTTAGGAACATCTACTTCGTAGAGTTGTTCAATGAAAGTTCCCAAAACAATGAGAATAGTATCTGCCTGGAAATTCGAATGTCATCGTCATCGATATGAAAATTATTGACCCTAAATTTCTGCCTTGAGGGACATCAGAAAAAGCGATGTCAATTAAATTAACGGTAACAAATTTTAACAAAAACTGGAATCAAATCCATGTTTGTTTTAATTTTTCCACAATCCAATGGCTGCTGGATTGAGAAATTAGCAATGACTTCCGATCCTCGTAATAGGACTACCGGTTGAAAATGTCGTTATTTTTTTCAAAAGTCAATGCTTTATTGAGGAAAAATTCAAAGTATTCCCATTGCTAGCCATACATTTTCCCATTTATCTGGCAATTCATGGATACCCGTTCTGAAAAATTCGACCGCAATCTACGAATCGATCCATTTTTTGACATCATCAAAATAACGGAAGTGCTGGTCAGCCAGGCCATCGGAAGAGATAGTAATCGGATGGCGCAAGGTCTGGACTATACGGCGGGGTAGGACATCCCATTTGAGCGTTTTAAGGTAAGTTTTGACTACATTTGCAACATGTGGCCGAGCATTGTCATGTTGCAAAATAACTTTATCGTGTCTTGCGACCGTTTCCGGCCGTTTTTCCTTCAGTGCTCGGCTCAAACGCATCAATTGTCGTCGGTAGACCTCGCCTGTGATTGTTTCATTCGGTTTTAGCAGCTCATAATACACAACACCCTTCTGGTCCCACCAAATGCACAACATAACCTTCAGGCAATGAATATTCTGAACGGCATGTCCGGGGTATCCATACGTTGCCCTACGTTTTGGATTATCGTAAAGTACCCATTTTTCATCACCAGTGACGATTCGATGCAAAAAAGATCTTTATGTGGCGTTCAAGCAGCATTTCGGACATGCAAAATCGGCGTTCGACGTCTCGTGGCATCAATTCATACGGCACCCAATGTCCTACCTTTCGGATCATTCCCATTGCTTTCAAACGATCGGAAATGGTTTGCTGAGCGACGCCAAGTGATTTTGCGAGTTCTTCTTGCGTTTGGGACGGATCTTGGTCTTCAAACTTTTCCACCTGGCCGGGGCGTTCTTTGTCTTCGGTGCCGAAATTAACATCTTTGAACCGCTTAAACCACCGCTATACTATAGCCCGGGTAAGCTTCGTTAAGCAATTGATGCGCTTCGGTTGCTTTTTTCTTTAAAGCATATTAAAACTTCCCGCAAATGTTGTCTTGATGGCACGAATGTAGACATTTTACGGCTTTACAAAAACTTGTGTGTTTTCACTAATGACCAATAACCTAGAATGAAATAATTAGACAATGACATGAAGTTTCTGATGTGACAGCTGTCATGGTCAAAATTCACCTCAGAGTAGTAGACATGAAGTTGTCTGCAATAACGACATTTTCAACCGGTAGTCCTATTATATGAAAACATAGTCACTTTACACGATTTAAAAGGATTTTCTTTATTTATATGAAAACAGTCTTTATCCGGAAACGTTTTGGACGACAGTTTAGGTGTAAATGGGAAATAATGACTTTTGTTAAATAGGTGATAATTTTATTATGACCTTCATTCATAGTTATCAATGCACAGATTCATTTAAAAAGGAAATTCGTTCATAAAATTTCTGATGTTTTAAAAAAAAACTGTGAGTCATTTTAGTTGTTTGGAAAATAAAAGAATCTTAACTCGTACATTTTTGCACGTTCATAAAATGGTTTCACCAATCACAATTCATCACAATTTTCATTTCACATCACATCATGTTTTAGCTATCATGTTTCACTTCATCACAATTCATTTGAATCTTATTGTTTGGGTGCACCTTTAGTAACTTATTTCCTCGTCATAAATGCCATCGGAATGTTAATTGGATCTAAAACTGTCATGGTTTAGTAAAGTTCCTTAGAAGTCATCAAACTCACCACAGAATGTGTAACCTTCATACCTATCTGTTTGTTAATCCCAATTAAACAAAAAAAAATCAACATCAGAAAATAGAAACTTCTTCTCAAAATAAATGCAAAAAACAAAAACTACATATATAAATGAATGTACCAAATGAAAAACTTAGGGCGACTACAAATCCGATATATGGCAACAAGAAAAGAACCTTACAAAAGCAGCCAAAGTTTTGGGCCAATTAAAATCACAACTGCACACACGTGAAACTACATCTAAGTTAAAGGTAACCTTTTATTTAAATATTTTTTTTTAAACAAAAAATTAAATAATAAAAATAATAAACGTGGTTTGTTGTTAAAAAATAAATTTTGTGTTTCCGAGTGAGTGTTTCTTTTATATTTATTTATTAACTAAGCTTCGCTTGATTATTATTATTTTTTTTAAATTATTTTATCAATAAACTATTTTTTTTTATATAATTATGAAAAATATGTCCAACTTAAACCTCTTAAAAATTCAGATTTTCGAGGTGCAGCGAAATATGTATTTTAAAAACATTTGACATTTTTTTTTAAAAATCATTTAACCATCAAAATTTTGTCTTGAGTCCAAGTCAAGATGAAGCCGGTTGGTATTGTTTCCCTTGGCGGTTGTTGGTTCCTTCCTTATACAGCTGATTCTTTTTCGACATCGCTTGGATTCGCCCCGTCTGAAAGCAGTGGCATTGCGTTTAGAATAACACTTTTTGATGTTGTTTTGCTAATTTCCAGTACTGTTGAAAATCTGGTTGTAATGAGTCCTGGTTGCTTAAAGGATCTTTTCGCTTTGATGGTGAATATAGAAAAATTCTTGGCGTGAAAGTTCTGTTTGGGTGCCACCCCAAGCTTCACCGTTTATGTGTCGTCGAAGTCCTCATTCAAACCCTTGCTATAACTACGAGCTTATAATGTTTCCGGACATCTTAAATAATTTCTTGCGTCGATCGCAACGTGATCAATCCGAATGGTGGCTCATTGATCAAAGACACCGCTGGGCACCTTTGTGGATATTGAGGTGTAGCGATTTTTCCTGCAGCGAAAACAATTGTATTTTTCTACTTCACTGAAAATAATACTTGAAATCGTCGAGCACGATTTTAACGTCTTGATTGAGGCATTCTTTGTTGGTCTTGTCAAAGAGCACTTTTTTTGGGTAACGCCATCCTTCTTTCATTTTTTCAGAAGAGACTGTAGATCGCTATCAAGCGTTCCATCACCATGAATCGATATATTTTTTTTATTGGTCCCAATTATGGAACATGAAATCACCACGCCCCTGTTCTGCAATTTTTTGCATTCCTAAACGTTATCGTTGCTTGCCCCCACCCAACCAAGGTGTGACCTTCTATGTTCTCAGCCACTCCACACATTATTTTCGTAAATCTCCACCAGCAAGCTGTTTGCTTTGACTAATATTTTCAACTTCTCCAGGTGAACGAGTGCATCAACATTATGAACAACATTTTGAAGCTACTCTTCCGTGACGACATCGGTTCCACCAGAGAAGACGTCAAAGATGTTATGCTCATACTCCTGCGTACCGTGATTAAAACCTCGCATGCCATGGATCGGGAGAATCCACTGGTTGGAAACTTAGTCGCCATCATGCTGGGCATTATTCGAAGCATGACAAGCTACCACTACGATGTCTTTGTGGACAGTTTCAACAATAAATTCGAATTGCAGGGTTTCATCATAGAGCTGCTGTTAGTGTTCCAAGAATTGGTGTCGCCACGCCCGAAGCCAGTTTTCCCAAAGGACTGGATGGACATGATTATGCATCAGAACACCGTGATATTGGGCAGTCTGCAACAATTGTCGACAGTGATAATTGATTCCTTTTTCGACCCATTCGAGAAGCAAGTGTGGTCGAATTTTTTCCAGTGTTCGATTGCATTCTTAATTCAGTCGCCGCTCCAATTGAACGACTTTCCCGACAACAAACGGGCCACAGTATTCGAAAGATATCGCGACATTCGCAAAGAGACAGCAAACGAGATCCGCAAAATGTGGTTCCAACTGGGCGAGCACAAACCACAATTTGTTCCACAATTGGTTGAGCCAATTCTCGAGATGAGTATGATCCCAGAAGTTGAACTACGCAAAGCGACCATACCAATTTTCTTCGACATGATGCAATGCGAGTATTACAGTTCCAAGCTGCTGATAGACAGCTATGGAGATACGAAGCGCAATAATTCACACTACAAGGCGAACTTCAATGATTTCGAAACGGAAATGATTGAGAAGCTGGACGTGCTGATTGGAGCTGGCAAGGGCGATCACAAATTCAAGGATCTTTTCCACGAAATAATGTTGGAAAACTGCATGGCGCATAATATACTCAATGTGGAGGGCACCAAGTTTGTCAATATGGTGACAAAGCTCATGGAACGCCTTCTCGAGTACCGTTGCATCATACAGGACGAAAGCAAAGAGAACCGAATGGCCTGCACGTTTAGTATTTTACAATTTTACTTAGAGGTTAATCGCAAGGAGATGTACATACGCTACGTATACAAATTGTGTGATCTGCACATGGAGTTCGATAACTTCACTGAGGCTGCATTCACATTGAAGCTTCACACGAATCTTCTGCAATGGGATGATACGGAACTGTCGCCTCTGTTGAGATCACATCGCCACGTGATGTGTCGGACGCATAGAGAGCTGAAGGAAGCTCTGTACTTCGAAATAATCAACTACTTTGATAAGGGAAAGATGTGGGAATGTGCAATAGACATGTGCAAGATCCTGGCCAAACAATACGAGGAGGTTACCTTCGACTACTTAAAATTGGCCGAGTTGTACAAGAAAATGGCGGAGTTCTTTGAGAAGATCCTCAAGGAGATGCGACACACGTCTGAATATTTTCGAGTGGGATTCTATGGATTGAAGTTTCCGAGATTCCTTCAGAACAAGGTTTTCGTCTTCCGTGGAAAGGAGTATGAGAGATTGAGTGATTTTTGCACACGAATACTTGTTCAACATCCGACGGCGGAGTTGATGCAAACTCTAACCACACCAGGCCCGGAAATCACTCAAGCAGATGGACAGTTTATTCAGATCAATAGCGTGGAACCGATTATGGATGAGGCGTTCAGCAAGTTCAATGACAACGTGATCTCAAACGAGATTGTCAAGTATTATACATCGAACAATGTGCAGAAGTTCAAATTTTCACGACCATACAGGGAGAAAGATACTGGCAGTGAGGGAGTTCGTGGCTTATGGCTGGAGAGGACAGTGATAACGATAAGCTTTTCACTTCCCGGCATTTTGAGGTGGTTCCCCGTTGTGAATTCGGAAAACTTTAAGGTACATTTATTTAGATTAACATTGAGGGTAAATAATTTGATTGTTTTCTGTCTTTATTGTTAGATCTCTCCAATTGAGCTGGCTGTGGAGACAATGGAATCAACTAACAAAGCCATACGTGACTTGATAGTTGCGCATAAGAACGACGAAAATATCCCAATCAATCCGTTGAGTATGAAGATCAATGGTATTGTCGATCCAGCAGTTATGGGAGGATTTGGAAAGTATGAAGAAGCTTTTCTCACTCCAGACTATTTGGAAGAACATCCCGATGATGAGGAACTTATCGATAGACTTAAGGATCTGATTGCTTCGCAGATACCGCTTTTGGAAATAGGTAAGTTTTGATTCAAGAACAATTAACAAGAAATGGGTACGTTTAAGAGTCCTCGCACACTGCAGACTTTTTGTCGGCCTATAGTCGGTTAATCAGATTGAATATAAACTCTCCGTCATAAGGATAGAAGCACTTCCTTTTGAGAAGTATGAAAATTTCTTCTGTAATATGGTAGAGAGAATAAAAGCTTTTGGGAGACCCAACAGAATGTTTAATAAGCAATAAAAAATTTAAACATTTAAACTTCAAGAAAAATGGGTAACGGCATCTTAGAAAATAAATGGTCGATGAGTTGATTATTTAGGCGGTAAAACCGCGTCATTAGGATAGAAGCACTTAGAAAAACTAAAATATAAGAACTGCAATTATTTGCATTAACCATTTTTAATCAATTTGTTTTATTAGAGAAAACCGTGGCCAGGCAACAAATGAACGTTTTTGCTTCTGTTGTATTTTTTCATTTGAGCTGTGTGTATAGGAGCATTGTCCTGTTGAAAAATCCACGAAGTTGGTGCAAAAACATCATTCATTTTCGGAAAAACTAATTCAAGCACAGAATTGTATCTATTTCAAGTCATCTCGGCACTTTAAACCACGTAGTCTCTTTCAGTGAGACTACGTGTTTTTTTTTCCTAATTTTAAGTCGCTTCAGATGTTTAGGCACTGCCCTGATCTTCGCTGTTGGAATTTTTGTCTTTCACAAGGTGTTAACGCGGAGGAAGTGCTTCCTTTGAATTGATAAAAATAAGGTTTTTTTTAAGTAATGGCCGACTGCATGGTCCCTGCGGTTTATTTTACGTGCTATAGATCGAGTTGAAAGGCCTTCATTGTGGTAGACATCAATTTTCGTCCTTTCCTCACAAACGTTTTTTCCGTCCCATTTTTCTTGATATATAAAAAATTTATAAAACTAATAGTAATAAAAATCTTTCCACTTAACAAACAATGTTGATTCTTCGACTGTTTCTCTTCCAATGAAGTAATTTAATTAATTTGTTCGCCCTTTTTCTCTTACTAGTCTTCGAAGGCCCGTTTCCTTGCCCTCTTAAAAATGGCAATACTTTTTTTCTCTTGAAAAATATATATTTCTATCTTTATGACGTAAGAGAGAGTATATGAGAGCGATGAAAAAATTAAGAAATTTGATTGACCATGCTTCGAAATAAAGTATTGGCCAACTACAAAATTATTTTGGCGCTATAGCAAGTCTTTAGTGTGTAGGAAGTCTTAAAGTTGTTAACATTTTTAGTTTTTCAAATTACTTTTGTTACATTTTTTGTAAGGCGTATGCCTGAGTGAAGTAATCGCTTTGTGTATTTCTGTATTCCCTTATAAATGCCAAGTAGATTTAATTCAGCGTTTGTAATTGCGATGGATAGGAGGTATCAAGTTGTTTTTAGTTTTTTTTTTTTAATATAAACAGTCGTGCAAAACTCAGTTTTATTTTTCATCCACACTAATGGGATCCACTGAATGAAAAAGTTACTTTGTAACCTTTGTCTGCTGCTCCGAGGGAATTCTCGTTATATATTTGAAACAAACAAAAGAACTGATAAACCGCATATTTTTTTTTATTCGATTATTCGAAACTTGTCTTTGGTGAAGTTCAGAACTTAAGCATTCCAAAAATTTGTAAAAAATACTTCTGATGATAACTGTTTGATATGACTGGAAATAAGTATAATAACAACATTTAAAAACAGCCTTAGGCAAAGAGACATTTCAAAACAATTTAAAATGCACGAGTCGACAGGTTCTAGGCTTATTTTAAAACAATGTAAAAAATTGGCTTTCGTAAGAGAACACTTTGGCGGTCGTCCGCAAAACGGAGCACCGCAAAATCAAAGGGAAGCCAAACTGATTCCACCGGAAACATTTTCTTCCTTCCTTTCAATCATAAAAGACCTGAATTTGGCAACTCACTCAAGTCCTAAGTGTAGATGTGTGAAAGAAACGAATTTGTATGTAAACATTGAAACATCGTCCAAAAGGTGAAGTTGCATATTTCCTAAATTTTGGATTGGAATTTGTGCGCAAATCCGTTAATTGGTCGTTGCAGCAATGGAAATTAAGCGATACAGGATGTGGTCATCTTTACTAGATAACTGATATAATAGCTCGCTTTGGCTACAAAAATACTTGGAAACCGTCATGCCTCCTCATGCTGAGGAAGTGGAGGTTTCAGCACAACAACGATCTTAAACAAACTTTCAAATATATGAAAAAGTAAACGTGTTACACTGGCCCACCCAATCCCTCGATATGAAGCCGATAAAAAGTATTTGGGAAATTTTGAAGCAACGGATAAAGTTCTTTTCGACACGATAAAAACTGAACGGCCGAATACCCAAATGGCAAAAAAAAAAACCATTTTGCTCTAATGCCAAAAAGGTGTGCTGAAATAATAAAAGCCAAAGTAATTGGACATTATAATGTTTTGTCGGGATCTTCATAACGAAAGGGGTTGTTAAAGTTCCTAAAAAGTGTTAGAGCTGTCGCAAAAGGATATGAAAAGCATGTATAACTTCCATGCGTAGAAACAGGGGTCTAAAATCCAATAGTCCTAGATTGGCGTCTTTTGTACAGTAAAGTTACCACAAAGAGATGGTCCTTATAGAAAAGCAAACCAGACCAGACCAAGTTGGATTTTCAGGATAATGAAACCTTGTTCTATTGATTCTGTAAGAGTCCAATGCTGTTTGAAAGATAAATTGCTACACTCTCTCGGCAAACATTTCTTCAACGATGTTTTAGAGTTTGAGCGCAAATTTTAACAAACTCATAATTAAAGATTCTGTCTTTTCTAAAGGTTTTTATTAGTTCGACGCAACGAACTTTACAAAACGTTTTGTAATATAAATTCATCCAATCACTATCGAATTCGTTGCATTGATTCCATCAACAATATAAAAAAAAGACTTATTTTTTTTTAACTTTTAGCAATTTCTGTACATAAATTAAAAGCACCCGAGAGTCTCAAACCTTTCCACGAGCGAATAGAAAAATGCTTTGGCGAAATGCAGGCCAACGTCGAGAGCAAATACGGAAGAAAGGTAAAACATATTTTTAGAAATAGTTCTTAATTACAATTTAACAAACGTTCTTTCAGTCATGCGATCTTAAATTCGAACGAGATTCGTTTGTTGTCTTACGGCGAAATGGATCAATAATGCAACCATTATTCGATGGCAGCAATCGTTTGTCTGAAACCAGTATGGGATCATCAGAGTAAGCTTATAGAATATTTTCCTCATTCAACATAAAAATAACTTAATTTTTTGTTTACTCCACAGTAGCGGCCTTTCAAAATCAACGTTCTCCAGTCGAACGCAGACAAATTCTATAAAATCAACGTTTGCTAGTTTTAATTTCAATGCGAATCTAACCAGGTGCCGTAGCAATCACTCATAAATACAAAAACAAAACACTATTCTTCTAGCACTAATCTCTTCTGTAGATTTGATATTTTTTCCGCACACTTGTTATAACATTAAGTTTGGTTTTTAGTTTATTTCTATTTTATTTTTATTTGTTTTGCTTTTGTGTTTGATTTGGTTATACATTAGAACTACATTGGGACATTCGCCGAGTGTTAAGAGCAAAACCAAAGACAAAACACCAACCAAAAGAAGGTCCCTAAAGAAGGTAATAATAAAATTGGATATTTCTTGTTTTTATTGGTTGATTTTGTTTTTCTTTTATTGTTTGTATAGCTTGATAGAGAAACACTTAGTCTTCCTGTTGCCAATAGCCAGTGGTATACTCCGCCATTAACAACGATAACATCGACACCAGAAAAGGATTCCGTGTCGTTGACATCAGCTTCGAATACATCGCTTGCAAAACCAAATAATGATCCAAGAGTATTAACGGAAGAGGTACGAAAAAAAAAACGACAACCAAAGAAAAAAGAAAATATTTTATATATATTTTTTTTGTTAGCTTACACCCAAGCGTCCACTGCGGTCTGAGAAGGAAAAGGAACGCCGTCTCTCGCGACCGGCGAGTATAGCAACGCCAACATCAAGTATGAAAGGCTTTTCTGTCGCCGATACTCATTCCTTATCGGGTGGCGATAGCAGCAATCGTAATTCAGTTGGTAAGTAAAAAAAAAAATAGAACATCTTGAGAGCTTTTGATTTACTGAAATCTTGCTTTCCATTAGATCTTGTCGATACAACCGACTCGACATCCGAGGAAGATCTGACACCACCGCCTTTGCCAGCAAAAACGCGTGATTCTTCGGATCTAAGCAGTCTTTCGGGTACCATCGATTGGACACACAGTGGCTTTGTCTCAATGAGTCCACGCAGTATTATAAACTCAACATACGAATTGGTTGAGGCAAAGAATTTCATCTTAACAGATGACAAACGAAGACCGCCAACTCCTCCACCGAAACCATCAAGAAACAGCAAACACATTCCATAGTGTGTCCGAAATTTATGACTGCATCCGCTCGCAAAAGAACCAAGCAAATAATGTGAACAATAACAAAGCCAAATACTACTTTCTACTTGAATACAAACCTAAAAATGTGTTTAGCTCGTAAGTTCCAAAGCCGTTTTTTCTAAGGATCAAATGTACACACAAGTCTTCCGTTTTCGACAAAAGATCACGGTTTTGGTGTTTTTATTTTTTAAACTTATGAAACTCTTAAATTGACGTACAATTCTTTCAAAATTATGAAGAAGAATTGACTTAACAATTAACTAGTTTTAATAGTTAACTAAAGCTTATTAAGTGGAAATAGGTTTGTTAAGGAAAGAAAACAGATAAAATGTTGATATTGCAACTTTTTTGATATTTACATTTTACAACAAACTTAATACAGTATTGAAAGAGCATTCTTATCATAGAAAAAAAAAAAAGAAACTATTACCGATGTAGATGTAGAATGCAAGTGCCACGATATCTATTTTTTAATTTTTTAAAATTATAACAACAATAAAACCTGCAAATATGTATATTCTTAAAGATCAGAGATTTTTTGTTTTCGTACGCTTGTTAATATTTAGTTTAACTTTATGACATTGTATAGAGTAAATTTTTCATATTTTATTCTGTAGTAGTTTGTAGAATGTTAAATGTTTTACAATGCATGTAAACGCACAAAAGTTTTAGTACGTACGTATGTACGTATGCAGAATGTAAATGTAGGCTTTTTTGATATTTACATTTTTGTATACATACAAAAATATATACATACATACACATAAATATATATATATATTTACATTTATGTAGGAAAAAAGGTGACGAAAACAAAATTTAAAAAAAAATAAAAAACGAAATTCTGTGTCAATTATAAAGTTTAATATTGTGTTGGCCAAAGATTTTTAAACTTAATAAAAATCAAGTAAAATAATTTTAATTTGTTGTTTCGTTGTTTTTGTACGTGTTTTCCGACTGATTATGGTGGTTGAAAAAACCTCTGTATTCGAAATAAATCGTACACAGCTGGGTAAAATCCATTTCTAAATAACTATGAGTATTTGGTCTTAGTTAAACGCGAGGCACATGGTTAAACTGCCAATTCCCTTAACCAATTTATTGAGGATAACCAGATGCAGCACACAGCTCCCCTACAGGAAATTCGTTCCTAGGTCTTTGAATTGCGGACGCGCGATTGAAAATTCAAACGATCCGAGATAACCAGGGCTATCGACAATTCCGAGGGAACGTTTTTTTTTCACCCGGAATTTTCAAGTCATTTTCGAAGTTTACGTTCGAACTTTTTAAAAGTTTTCAATCGTGGTTTTCTGCAATTGCCAATAAAGATTTTTGGAAATACTTGTATTGAGATAGAAATATTTAATTTTGGTAGATGTGCATTGTCTTTTTAATATTTTTATTTGCGAATTTTCCATAGCGTTTAGATTGCTAGCCGAGGAGCAGATAGAACAGGAAATTTATGAACATAAGGAGAAATGTAAGAGATAAGTTCAATTCCCCTTGGAATTACCACAAGCGCTGTAAGTAGGAGCAGAAAAGTCAAACCTATTGTGAGTGTCGTTCAGCGATCGTCACGATCATTGCCATTTGCGTCGATTCATTTAAGCTTTTCGATGAATGAATAGAATTTTCATTATTATTTGCAAAAATCAGTTCTATTGATTTATGGTTTAGCCAGAGAGATGCGTCTAACACTTTTGAGTTGGAAGGAAATGTGAAAGTATTGTTTATTTTGCAAAATGTACTATATCTCACCTCTAGATACCAACGTAAAATTTGTCTTTACAGAGTTTTGAACTATTTCCAATTATCTAAAGAAGCATTTAGAGATCTATTAATGGAAATAGAACCGAAATTAAAGCGTATTGTAAGGAACACCTCTATTCAAAACATTGTAAAACTTTCTGTCGCCTTGCGATTATGTAACCGAGGATCGTACCAGACCAGTGTGGGTAATGAGTATTGTGTTGGACTGGTACAATCCACCATGTTATTAGTGCTCACAGAAATATTTAATGTGATGGAAACTTAAATTTGTCCAAAATGGGTCAAATTAAGTTATTCGGAAAGTGAATCACGTTGGCTTAAATATATTTAATTTAAAAAAGTGGGATACCAAGCATAATAGGATGCATTGTTGGTACCCACATTAAAACCACATCTCCAAATTCTAAAAATGTTATTTTTCTCTTACTTTAACTCATTCCATTTCCCATGTTCGTGCGGGGCCATAGCTATTTAGTTCTATAGCTATCTTCTCCCGTCGCTTTTTTGCTTGGATTTAGTGGAAGTTCTCTTTGCGATGTAAGGGTTGGCTACCATAAAACTGACCAGAAACTCCAATTGCCTTTTATTTGTAACCATCTAAACCATATTTGTTATTTTCCTTAATATAAATATTTTATATGATTAAAATAACTTAAATTTTGGAAATAAAAACCTCTTTCCAAGCATCGATCAGGAATTTGTGATAGACTACAGCCGGCAGCCAAATCGACAAATCGACAATAAAAAAAAATCGTTTATCGATCAACGATCGTCATACGCAAAAAGTTTTTATTATTTTCTTTATTTGCCAGATATCACCAGTACTACTGGGTAAATAAAGCATTTGGTCTCGAAAATTCTTCCCGCATCCAAAAAAATCATTTGCCTTTCCTCCCGTCGTGAAGCCGAGTGCATGCTTTCGCCAAACAAGATTGGGAAAGGACCATGAGGTTGGGTTTGCGCAGTCATCTTTCTCCGAAGTTGTTATTATTATTTTATTTTAGTTTTTCGCTTTAAAATTAAATATTTAAGTACATTCTGTTTTCAGATACTGATAAGAGGCGAATGAACGAAATTTTAAAACAAAATAATTATTTATCAACTGGGATGCGATTAAATTAAACAACTTAATAATAATAAGATTAAAAATACAAATGATTTGCGGATTGCAAATTTAAAAAAGGTTAAAACGATTGTGAAAAAGAAATCAAACTAGGAGATTCAGCTAAATTTTTAGATTCCTAAGAAATACGGATTTAACTCTTTCACATTTTAGATTTACAGGCATTTTATAAAATAAGCGAGAAGCAGTAACAGAATCAAAGCAAGAGTAATGTGATCTTTTTATAGTTGGTACATTGAATAGATTTCTGGTTATGACACGTAGATTGAGGATATCCTAAACCCTCGAAAATATATTTCCTGAGACTTCAAAAAATATTTTCAATACTTTATAAAAATACAGATGCTTTAAAGGAAGAAAGGCAAGGTTTTTGAACAACTCGAAGCTACGAGTTCGACGGTTAGCCTTACAAAGTGTACGATTGCATGATTTTGTTTGATTAACAGAGGCTCTAGTTTATTCAAATGCATACCACCCCAGCAAACTATGCCATACTGTAGTTTGAATTTGAATAGACCATTATAAACCAACTTTAAAATTGGCAAACTGCAGTATTGACTGACAAGGTTATTAAAATATTGCCTTAATGACACACCGTGATCCATTCAAATAAGCTTATAGTCCAAGGTAATAAGTCGCTAAGTTCTTCTTTCTAATGTCTTGAAAATTCGGAATTGATGGCTGAAGCACAACGTATTGGAGGAGATATAGGGAATTGTCTTTAAACTTCAGTTATCTGTTTCATCAAGCAGCATTCCCGACAAAATACCTTCTTCAATTTCAGAAGATTCTGGAACATTGTTAGATTTGTTGTTTTCAGACACCGATGGAGTATTTTCTTTGTCGATATCATCCGTTATAGACTTCCTCTTTTTTTTCAGAGGAAGGGAACCCTCTGATGAGGGCCATTTTTTTTTTTGTCAACCCATGCATACAATAGAGTAACGTCTTGAATAATTTTAATGCATGCAAATGTAAAATAAAAAAAAAAATAACTTCTTCCACTCAAAGAGTGAGTTGATTGAAGGCCCAAAGCTCTTTATCTCATACCCTAGAAGTTTCCAAAACTTTTTTACTGTACCAATGGGCAATGTCCTGATTGAGATAGACATTAATTCAAATAAAAGAACGTTTATTGTAGTATTTGTAAAAAATAACTTCAACGAAAGTGCACATACAATTCTCGACTGAATTTTAAATTTTTACTTTTACTTATAGGCTCATCAATTTCGTATCATCTATATTGGAACTCAACAAAATTTGTATAAACTTATCTCTTATCTCTTATTGTTGATTTTGTTTTAAATTTTCCCAACAAATAAACGCTGGAAATCGCGTTGGAATTCCGATGGAAATTTTGTTCACGTTAGAAATTTTTTCCCTCGTTCGAAATTCATTAACGATACCTATTTTTCGAATAAGGGAAACATTTCATTATTTTTTAAAGATTTTCTTAACCTCTTAAACAGGTGAGTGTCTGACAGCTGTGGAAGAGTCTAGAAATCGACATTTTGCCAGAAGCTTTTGTAAAAAAAAAACCCGGCCAAGTGGAAGTCTAACACGCTCAACGATGGTTACATACAAACTTGTAGATATGTTTATAGTTTGTCCATAACGAAGATTTGTCTCAAACTCATTAAGTTGCGATTTAAAAAAAAATTAACAGACGTACAAATTTACGGTTTTCGTTTTTTTCCCTCTACCTCTGCTTTTAGAGTTTGTTTCTTGCCAATTTAAATGATTCATGAGGTTTTGATTCCCCTTTCAAGTATCAAAATAAGCGGCATAAACAGCCGTATCTTTCGACGGCACTGTTTTTAAAGCTTGAATTTTTACAGCTTCAAGAGACATCATTTACGAAAATGTAAATTTATTGATTTAGCGTTTATCTTGTTTCTCGTTAAGAAAGTTGTTAAAATTATGGTGGAAATAAACAAGTTTTAAAAAAAACTTGCGCGTTCCTGAGAAAAGAAGTGGTGACGTGCAGACGGACAGCGATGTAATCCTATTATGGTTCCATTTTTTCATTTGAGGTAGGGAACCTTAACAAGTCAAATATCAAGCCGCTGGCTATGGAACCGTCATCCAGGCTCATAGAAATTTTTATGGTAATCTTGTCGTCGATCCCCAGGAAAGTTTAGATTTAAGCTGGATTTTCAGCAACTGTTTAATGAGTTCAAATATCAAAATAAAGATTCTTGGGACCTTTGGACACACAAATGACGAAGCGTGGCCCTGCCTTTCAAAGGAGCTGTCGTGCAACCAAATTTGTTTTTATTCAAATGGGAGCCCAAATCTGTGTGACGAAGTTCTTCCCCCATCATCTCTGGTACGACTACCGAGGTATAGCCCTGCTCAATGTCGCATGTAAGGTCCTATTAACCGTGCTGTGTGAACCAAATTTAATGCCTTTGTGCTCCACACAAATCCAACAATACCAGTGTGGCTTTAGACCCGGACTTCCAGGATCGTTGGCGAGATAAGTAAGTGATACTCTCGAACAATTTTCAGTGACTGATGAGTGCGAGGGACACGCAAATGCAGACTTATATTTTCTGGAATTGATGCTCGGCGTGCACTTACCAGTCAGCCACGGGCATCCATCAGAATATTCGACAGCCAAAAGTTTGGTTATGTTCTGACTGATTAGAAATAATTCAATTTTGGTGTTAAACAAGCTTTATTGGTACATAATACATAAGTTTTCTTTTTTAAATTTGTAATTAAAAAAAAAAACAGTGAACAACTCAAATTTAATTAAGCTACATTTTTAAACAATAAAAAAGTACCTGCATACATTAAATGTACGCTTTAGTTTTCTTTATAAAACTAAAAATAATCTATAGCTTTATAATACTATATAATTCAAAAATATTAAAAAAAAGTTATAATAAAAAGAATTCATGGAAGACATTTCAAGCAGTTTCAGTATAGTTAGCGCAGCTAGCTTCGACTACATAGAATATATATATATATGTATATGTAGAGTTTGAATAAATGATATTTTGAAAGTGAAAGGTATTTATAAATATTGTCAAAAGACAAGCATCTAGGCAGTAGTTTTATTAATTGTATAAAAAAAAATGTTATTGCAATGCAAAAAGGCGTTTTTGACCTCAGCGATCATGTGTGTATATCGATAATTATTTGGGAATTTCGGTTCTGTTTTTGACTTATCTCTAAGACTTGGAACATTTCCTGGAGGGCTTCGTTGGTTCGTGTTTTTCTTCGATTGCGTCGTAGTGTTACTTTACCCGACTTCAGTTCACGTACTAAAGCGTCAAGACCTGAAATCAAAAATCAATTTCAATTAAAAGATTTGTTGACTTACATACGTAGAAGGTGATTTGTAGAACAAGCAAGTTTGTGCGAGGACAAGGCACTGTAAATTACCATTTTAATGAATGACAGCTTTGATTTGTGATGATCCAAATAGTGGGCAAGCATTAGGAACAAAAGTTAATGATAAGTTAGAAAATGTTAGGTGATTCGTGATGAGTCTGATTCAAAAGTCAAGCAACGATTTAGTTAGCCTGATGCACAAGCTATTAGTATTGGCAAAACAAAAAAAACGTGTTAGAATAAAGAATCGGGATTCTTTACTAAACTACAGTATTATTGTTTTTGAAATTTATAGGACTATGATTTTGTCAGAAATGAACTTAAAATTATAGAACGAAGTCTCGGGGATTCTCAATATTCACGAGGAGTTATCCAAAAGTATTAATAGTTGAAAACATGAAAATTATTTTTTTTTTAGTTCATCTCTCTTAGTGTTTGACATCGTTTTTAAAAACAATCTTCGTCTTGCTTCTAAAGCGGTCATCAGCTCACTATTGTCTTCATTTTTTTTCCATTCGCAATTTTTTGAGTCGAGGAAAGTCACTTGGAGCTTGAACACAAGAAAAGCGTTGGCTATCGAGAAGTACGAAACCGATTTCTTGAATGGCAGCCATCCCAACTTCGGCCTAGTGAATTAGCTCGAAGCCTGTCCAGTCTTCTTTTCTTAATAAAAGGACTACCGGTTGAAAATGTCGGTTTTTTTTTTCAAAAATCAATGTTTTATTGAGGAAAAATAGATATAAATTCAATATTCAAAGTATTGCCCATCGCTAGCCACACATTTTTCCCATTTTTCTGGCAATTGATGGATACCCGTTCGGAAAAATTCGACCGGTTTGGCCGCAGTCAACGAATCGATCCATTTTTTCACATCCTCGAAATGACGGAAGTGCTGGTCAGCCAGGCCATGTTGCACCAATCGGTAGAGATAGTAATCGGATGGCGCAAGGTCATTTGACGGCGGTTGGGGTAGGACATCCCATTTGAGCGTTTCAGGGTAAGTTTTGACGACATATGCAACATGTAGCCGAGCATTGTTATGTTGCAAAATAACCTTATCGTGTCTTGCGACCGTTTCCGGCCGTTTTTCCTTCAGTGCTCGGCTCAAACGCATCAATTGTCGTCGGTAGACCTCGCCTGTGATTTTTTCATTCGGTTTTAGCAGCTCATAATACACAACACCCTTCTGGTCCAACCAAATGCACAGCATAACCTTCAGGCCATGAATATTCTGAACGGCCGTCGATGTTGAGGCATGTCCGGGGTATCCATACGATGCCCTACGTTTTAAATTATCGTAAAGTACCCATTTTTCATCACCAGTGACGATTCGATGCAAAAAGACTTCTTTTTGTGGCGTTCAAGCAGCATTTCGGACATGAAAAATCGGCGTTCGACGTCTCGTGGCTTCAATTCATACGGCACCCAATGTCCTACCTTTCGGATCATTCCCAATGCTTTCAAACGATCGGAAATGGTTTGCTGAGCGACGCCAAGTGATTTTGTAAGTTCTTCTTGCGTTTGTGACGGATTTTGGTCTTCCAACTTTTTCACCTGCCCGGGCGTTCTTCGTCTTCGGTGTCGAAATCACCATCTTTGAACTGCTTAAACCACCGCTGACACATTCTAACGTCTATAGTATAGCCCGGGTAAGCTTCGGTAAGCAATTGATGCGGTTCGATTGCTTTTTTCTTTAAATGCAAGAAGCATATTAAAACTTCCCACAAATGTTGTTTTGATGGCACGAATGTAGACATTTTACGGCTTTACAAAAACTTGTGTGTTTTCACTAATGACCAATAACCTAGACTGAAATAGTTAGACAATGACATTAAGTTTCTGATGTGACAGCTGTCATGGTTAAAATTCACCTCAGAGTAATAGATATGAAGTTGTCTGCAATAACGACATTTTCAACCGGTAGTCCTATTAGTTTTCTCATGTTTGCATAGTGACTTCCTTTTTGACGTAATCTGCTTTAGATTTTCCCGGCGTCATAACTTTTTGTGCCAAAATTGCGACTTTGAATATATTCAATGAAAACGGTCTTTTCCATATCATCAATAATATTGTTTCGTCTCAGATCCAGATCTGGTGCATGAATATATCATAGATCTCCTCAAAGTTCACGAGCTCAACGTGGTGACACCTTTATTTAAAGTTCGTTAGGAATGATCATCTGAATACTGCCATTTGAGGCACCTGTGACGCCAGCTTAAATTCAGATGAACACTCTTATTAGAAATCAGTCCTTTTAGATCACCCTTCGTATATTCAATAAAACTTCTTCAATCTGCAAATATTATCATAACAGCCACTTACCAAGTCTAAAAACGTATTATCTAAATAATCAAAATAAACCTTTTAATTCCTTGCGACAGAACAATTTCACACCATATCGATTTTAATTAGGGATCCTTTCACCAAGAAACAGCAGACAAAAATAAAGTCCCTACTCGAAATTGACACGCAACAATCATTAACGAACTAATAACCATAACAAATCTACCACCAAACTGCAGAGACTAATTTAGCCATGAAATGATTTCCTTGTTGTTATTATGTGCCACAAGCCAAAAACCCTAATGATTGTTATACCCCACAAGGCTTCTTCTACTCCACTCGAACGAACAATACGCTTCCGCCTCCCCAAAAAAAAAGGGAAAAATAAACTCAAGTCTCACGCAATTGGGCATCCCAAGGGGATTGCAATGCCAGAGAAAGGGACATGATATAAATAAAGTCGACAAGTTGACAATTTGGAACACAGTGCCCTCGAGATGGATGGATATATCCAGAACGCAGAAAACCACAAAACACCAAACGGATGTGAAACCTCGCTCCACTCTTTTTTTCGAAAGCCTCCCACTGACGAAAAGTTTCGCACTCATAACTCACAATGCCAATACTTCTGATGGCTGTGGGAAACCAAATATTATTTTTGCGCGGTTTCCAGCCAGAAAACACCCTCCACACTTTTAACCACCCTCCATACACCCTAACCATTGTTTGTCGGTAAAAGCCGATTTCGTTGTGAAGATTGTTAAATCTTTCACCCTTGATTTTTGGCTCTTATGATTTAGAAATAAAAAAAAAGAAAAAAAATAATTAAAACAGAAGACGTACGATATCCTTTTCAGACTTTATTCCTTCGTTTGGGGCACAAAATTAAGAAAAGAAAAAAAAAATTAATTAAAATAAAATTCGAAAGAAAAACTATATAATTATAAATATTGATTCGGAGAGGACTGTCCATGACCTTAATTGATGGGATTGCGGGGTCCTTTGAAGCGACTAATGAGCTGCATTCGAGGACTTTATGTGAATCGAGTGAGCCACACTGTCAATGAAGATGTGCGCCTCACACCCTCCCCAAACCAGCACAATGATGTACGCGAACAGGGGGTGTGGCTGTCTTATTATATCGGAAAATATGAAAATCCTTATCATACGAGAGGGAGAATTACAATTTTATTTGATTTTTCTTTCTTTTTTTTACGGGTTTTACGATAAATTGACGCAATAAGAACCTGTAACGAACTTCAAATCATAAAGAATGGGGGAAGTTCTCTTGTTCAGTGGCGGATCGGAGGGGATTTTTTTTCAACTCCAACGTTTTTGTTGCGTTAAACATTTAAAAACGACGTTGTCTTGAATAGCACACGAATTTGTATGTGATTTGTACACTTAAAGCGTACCGCAGTTATTTCAATTCTTTTACTACAATTGAAGGGTGTTTTTGAACTGGCAACACCGTTTCTACAAATTGTCAATTTGACAGTTGAAAGTTTTTTGTGATTAATACATTTTGCCATTTTATGATGAATAGATTAATGCAGAACAACGCGTGCAAATTGTGCAAACTTATTTTGAAAACCATGGTTCAGTTTGGCAAACTTATCGTGCACTATGTCCATTTAGCGGTCGACATAATGGCCCACTGTGCAAGTAATTCGGATCACGATGAATCGTTTTCGCACAAGGTACACTCTGGTGGATAATGAGCATCCCCAAAGGCCGTTGTGGGGCGCAGTGCTGAGGAGAATCCGAATAAGTCGAATCGCCATCGTGCACAGCGATTGGAGGACATGAAGATTTTTGGTACGATCTCGGTTTAAAAGCTTATAAGATCCGGCTTTTAAAATAGTTAAAACCACGTCACCATTATACGCGTCATCTGTACCGTGAAAAGGCCGAAAAAAATAATTCAGCTTGTTCCTCATTTTCAACGAAATATGCTGATCTCCGATGAAGCCCAATTTTGGTCAAATGTAAACAAGTAAAATTGACGAATTTGGAGTGGAGAAGTTTTGAATTTATTGCGGGAAACATTTGCTGATCACATAATTTCGCGTTATGGAGCTGTGAACTGTCTTCCACGATCCTTTGATCTCAAGATTAAGATTACTTTCTTTGGCGGGTATGTGAAGTCACGTTGGACGATTTGGTCAACATTCGCCATGTTATTGCTGATATACGGCCGCAGTTACTCGATAAAATTGTCGAAAATTGGACTTCACGATTGCGATTCATTCGAGCCGTGGAGCGCATATGCCCGAAATCATTCTTAAACAGTAATGGCATAAAATTATCTATTTAAAAAAGCTTATATCGTAAAAGTAGCGTTGAATTTGCGTACCTAAAAAAAACACCCTTTACATAGCAAACTCATATTCGGGGGCTATAGGTTAGGTAACAGGGTGGCTTGAGAGGAGGCCATCCTGTCAATCCAATTTTTCAATACATTTCAACTTTTATTAGCGCACTTGTGTGGCATGAAGCCCTGTCTTGCTAGAATTATAGCTCAACGAAGACCGATGCCTTCATTGCTGGCTTTATGGGATTAAAGAATTGGGTTTTATCGTTCTTTATTAGCAGTTAAGTTGCTTTGATAATTGTCTTGAGGGAAAAATTAACTCTCCCAAACGTCAAACAGTTGCAGTTAAGGATGCATTGTTTGCTCACGCATGCACCGAAGAGATGATCTTTTGAGCACAATTTTCGTCAATTTTAAATTCCTCTTAAGCTTAGAGGAGAGGCGGAGGAGAGCAGATTACACTGCAGCTATCATTTCGCTCCAATTCCAGAATCAATCTTTATGCAAAATTTTCAGACTCGTGCAACTTGTGTTCAGTTGCTGGGAGCTTTGGCGAGTGGACAACTTATAGGTCCGAGACGTACGTCCAAAATTCTATATGTGCCAACCTTGCAAGTGGCAAACTTCAACTCTTATTAATTTCTTGATGCAGCCTTATTCAGAGCCCGAATGTCCAACGGAAAGCTACGAACAGCTATGAAAATATACTTCAACATTGAGAGCCTTAGCACGATTTGAGTTCCAGAGCCTACAAAGAGATTTTATGCAAAAATCTGCATTTTTGAAGTGATTATTCAAAACTGCAAGAAATTTATGGAACCAGTATCGAGTTTTCATCAATGAAATAGCTTAGACCTTTGAGTTAATAATGAATAGGTTCATCGGAAAAAGGTGACAGGAAATTGACACCAAGAAACGCGCAAAAAGATTCACGCAGAAGAATCCCGCGAAAGGAACAAGATTCGGAGCTTTTAAGGAAAAGCCAAGAAACTGACAGCTGGCTTCAAGTTCTGAACGTAGGCTTTTCGAAAGGGTGAAGGAAATCTAGTCATTATAGCGCAAGAGATGTGAAATAAGCTTTTCCATCAGGTGGAGGAGGCCATGACAAGGTGAGATGTTGCCTCTGCCTACACCCTAGTTTTGAAAAGATTGAATCAGCTATCAAAAAGCTTTAGAAAAACAAGGCTACATGCTAAGAAAGTCTATCAGCGGAGCTTTTGAAACTGATCCAAACGTGTACCAGATTCCGGAAAGGATAGCGAACGGAGAAGAGACGACATCATTCTCTATATGTATAATGCTTCAAGGAGAATCTTCGAAATACAGCTCCCAGGTTCAAGGCGCCAACGCTATCGCGGACGCAAAGCTCTTGTTCCTGACAGCTTGTGGCAACGTGTACGGTATTAAAGGGAGTGGAAGGCTGCCGTGTCTTAGACAGAAACTCATCCCTGGTTAGCCGCCCGTTAAAAAGGTAAGAACGTGTTTCTTAGCCGACGTTTAACCGGAGCCTTGCTGCCCAATCAAACAACATGAGGAATTAAGAACCGGAAAGAGGAGGATCAGTCAGTGACTCCTCAAAGGCATGTAGCCGGACATTGATTAAGTTATTAAAGTCATTCCAAAAAATAATTAACTTGCATTCAAAGAATCATTGACTCGTTAACACCCCGATGAGAAGAGGCTGTCTAATAAGCAAGAATGGTCGAGTGCTTAAACTTCTAGAGATCTGGGCAAACTTCGATAGTTTTGCGGGTAATAACGAATAAAATTCTGCGAATTTAACGAACAAAATTCTCCTTCCCAATTTAATCTTTATCCTTGGAACACCCGAAACCAAAATGGGCAGTTTAAATACCTTGAGATTGAGCAATGATAAAAAAAATTATCAGAAAATATCTTTCAAGCTTTGACGACGAAATGTGGATGAGGAAGAATATAAACAAACTTTTACTGCTTTGGGAAATTTATTTTTAAACACAACCTAACACCGAAAGACCATCTATCATAACATACGTAGTCGGCGCCTTTTTTTAAAATCATACCAGCTATGCTACTGTTCATCGGTTTCATGTGAAGTCCTCCCGCCCTTTTCAACGATCGCAAGGATTTTCTCTACAAAAAAAAAACTAACGAAAAAAACCCTACTAATACAGAATCCCTACAATCAAAACCTAACAACAACGACAACATATCCCGCGTTGCTATACTCTCATTTTCCCTCATCACCGCCCTCTCTGTTGCCTTTTTCCCTTACGCAAGGGCTTTCGAAAAAAAAACTCCTAAGATATGAGAAAAAAAAGCGCTGAAATAAATCTTCGGTCTTATAAAATAGAACACAAGAAGCTGGACCGATTGTAAGGAGCCCTGTACTACTTTCCCCGAGAAGCATATCAAACAACCATAGCAGCAGAAAAAGGACAAACTTAAGAAAGTGTGCGCCTCTGTTAGTATGCGAGAAATGTATAAAAAAAATAAAATAAAATAAAAGCATCAAGTATCACCATAGCAAAATATACACAATATATCCTTGCTGTGAAGCTGAGAAACTTTGGATGGCCTCCCACCAAGGACACAAGAGTACCGAAGCGACACAATTGAAGGTACAACGCAGCAAGCAGGCAGGCAGTCAGAGGCAACTCACTTGCTTCACGCTATAAACATGGGAGAGTATGGCGCGCTGACTCCTCCAAAAAACCAGTGGGTGGTAAAAAGGACAAACAACTAACAAAACAGCACCAGCAACCAGCAACCAGTATCAGTACCAGTAGCAATAGCAGTGACGGAGCAAGTGAAGCGACACAGAGGGATTGCCACTGGAGAATGTCGTCGTGATATACCATTTTACCGACAGCAGAGCAGGAGGAATAGGCGGCAAAAATATAGGAATCCACAAAAAGTTGTTATTTTTCTCGGTTTGCCAACGAACAGTGTATCCTCCATGTCGCACAGCATACAGTGTTGCTCTAGTACTACAACAAACAACAACACACAGGATCACATCACACACATCCTGGTCGTGGTCGTGGTCGACGTGAACCGTACCGTCTTCTTCCCTACTTCACGACTGATTGATTTTTATTCGTCTCGCGTTTTCGTCGAATAAACAACGCGCCGCACGCGACCCAATAATAATAATAAAAAACAAATAAAAACCTAAAGGATAACATTTGAGTTGGCTCGAAGGATATTTACAAAAAAATTAAACAATAACTCGCGACAAATCCTGGTGTGCAACGTTTATTGTTTTTTTTTTTTTTTCTGGGCCACACTGTAAATGGTTTATTTGTTGATCCTTTGTCCTGTCACAGGATAAGTGTTGTGTCGTGTGTGTTTATCTTTTGGTTTGTTTAGCTTGTGTTTACTAACTGTGAGAACCTCTGCTGTTGCTATCTGTTGGATTTAAAAGGATACGCGCACCACCTACACTGTAAGTCCTTAGAAAATTTATTTACTCCCTCGTTCGCCTATTATCACGGTCATTGTTATAGTTTCGCTGTTGTTGTTGTTGTTATTATCTCAACTCATGTGCAAGGAATATCATAAATCGATCGATATTTCATATTTTACACAAAAACACAAACCACTTACACACACACACACACGCCATCACGCATATCCTTTTTTTACAGCTTGTTACCTGTTAACAAAGTTTGTTCTAAGCCACCAGCAAATTAAATAAGAACACAAAAAAAAAGGTAAATATGGATTGTTCCCATCCCCTTTGAGTTTAAAACAATCAAGGACTCGTGAAATCACCACCATCGCGACGAAAAATAAATAAATCAAATCGCTAATAAGAAAAACGGGCGGATAATTAAGACACGGCCATAACCTGAAACGAGGAACAATAAATAAATATATACTCGTAGCGAGGCGGCGAACAAGGACTTGGGCATGCCTTACACAATAAACCAACAACAACGCCATCAGCATCATCATCATCATCATCATCAACATCAACATCAACATCAACATCAGCTATCAGCATCATCCTCCCTCGTCGTCATGTCGGTGGTGGTGGTGGCCACAGTAGTCGTCGTGTTTTGGTAGTACTACTCCTGAGAAGTCGGTATCAAAAATGAAATCAAATAAAATATCCTTTCATCGGCTATCTCCCCCTAGCCACCGCCACCGCCTACCCTTTTCTGTGGATACAACTCAGGCAGTTCCTCATCCTTAAAGTAAGCTGCCATTCAGGAGCATTACTTATTATTCACTGGCAGTTGGCAGCATCCCCCCTCCGATGCGCACTAAAGTGGTGGGGTTGTTGGTTGCCAAGCGAATTACCGCTTGCATAACGTTTCTTTTACACCAGCATTTTGATGATGAGTGAAACGTGAACGATGTGACATTTGCGGGACGGGATTGGGGAATCCGTTTGTCGGCGACAGCGGAAGCATGAAATCAACGTTTGATGAGAATAAATGATACTACTCGAGGGTTGTTGGGTGGATGGGGGGGTTTGGGGTGGTTTTAGTTTTCAAATGGTTGCGTGCTATGTTCCTCGATTTCCTGCCACACTTCATGGCTTCCATATGTCACGTAAGTGCGGCGCATTCAACAGTGTTGCCAATTTAGCAATTGAGGGTGAAATATGCACATCGGTATTCCGAAAGGGTAATCGCACACGCTATCCTTACGCTCAGCTGTCCCCGAGATCGAAGATCAAATAACTGCTTTGCGCAAAGAAATTTACCATATATTTATGTACGTGTTGCGTTGAGGGCAACGTAAGGGAATACCCTTTGGCACTAGAAATTCCTGGCTTCACATCGGTCCATAAGGTCCATAAGTTTAAAATCCAAATAAAGTTTAGCATCGGCATTTGTTGCAAGCATTTTGCCTATGATGCTTCGAAGGTTTTTTCTGGTGTTTCCGGAAAGTATTATCTGGCACTTTTCACGGCTCTGGCTCTCGCGATGGTTATTATCGAAATGATGCTTTTGCGGTTGGTCGGAAAACAAACTGTAGGTCCAAATTCTGCGTTTTGTGAAAAACTGAAGTAAAACGCGCACAAACGAATGGTGAAACTAAGCTTCAAGAATTTGTAATAGGACTACCGGTTGAAAATGTCGTTATTGCAGACAACTTCATATCTATTACTCTGAGGTGAATTTTAACCATGACAGCTGTCACATCAGAAACTTCATGTCATTGTCTAATTCCTTCAGTCTAGGTTATTGGTCATTAGTGAAAACACACAAGTTTTTGTAAAGCCGTAAAATGTCTACATTCGTGCCATCAAAACAACATTTGCGGGAAGTTTTAATTTGCTTCTTGCATTTAAAGAAAAAAGCAATCGAAGCGCATCAATTGCTTACCGAAGCTTACCCGGGCTATACTATAGACGTTAGAATGTATCAGCGGTGGTTTGAGCAGTTCAAAGATGATGATTTCGACACCGAAGACAAAGAACGCCCCGGCCAGGTGAAAAAGTTTTAAGACCATGAATTTGAGGCATTGCTCGATCAAGATCCGTCACAAACGCAAGAAGAACTTGCAAAATCACTTGGCGTCGCTCAGCAAACCATTTCCGATCGTTTGAAACCATCGAATCGTCACTGGTGATGAAAATGGGTACATTACGATAATCCAAAACGTCGGGCAACGTATGGATAACCCGGACATGCCTCAACATCGACGGCCGTTCAGAATATTCATGGCCTGAAGGTTATGCTGTGCATTTGGTGGGACCAGAAGGGTGTTGTATATTATGAGCTGCTAAAATCGAATGAAACAATCACAGGCGAGGTCTACCGACGATAATTGATGCGTTTGAGCCGAGCACTGAAGGAAAAACGGCCGGAAACGGTCGCAAGACACGATTAAGTTATTTTGCAACATGACAATGCTCGGCCACATGTTGCAAATGTCGTTAAAACATACCTTGAAACGCTCAAATGGGATGTCCTACCCCACCCGCTGTTTAGTCCAGACCTTGCGCCATCCGATTACTATCTCTTTCGATCGATGCAACATGGCCTGGCTGACCAGCACTTCCCTCATTTCGAGGATGTCAAAAAACGGATCGATTCGTGGATTGCGGCCAAACCGGTCGGAATTTTCAGAACGGGTATCCATGAATTGCCAGAAAAATGGGAAAAATGAGTGGCTAGCGATGGGCAATACTTGGAATATTGAATTTATATCTATTTTTCCTCAATAAAGCATTGATTTTTGATGACATTTTCAACCGGTAGTCCTATTATTTTGCTTAATCCGGTCGCCCAACAAGAGGTGTCATTTTAAATCAATAGGAAAAGGAAAGGCAATGCTTTTATTTCTTATCAAACGCAACCCTATGGTAAGTAGTGGAATACAATCGTTATACATATGTATCCTCAATAAAGTGAGGGTAGTGCCGGTGGGAACGAGCTGAACAAATCAGCTTGAACTTCTTAAGGATGATCTGTTTTGTCGAGACTCTGAAGAACGATCCACATCGAGCAAACCTCGTTAAGAAAAATAGTACCATTCACACCAGAAATAAACTCACAAGTTAAATTTACAATTATTTTTCAAAATATTAAAACTTTACAAATAGATATAAAATATCATCTGTCTTTGACGCAAGAATTTCTTTTGCGAACCGCTATTTTTTTCGGGCTAAGAAAGTGACACTGTTCAAGATTATCCCTTTTCCAGGGGAGAGCTCATGTGCAACTCACTGCAGACCGTAAGACGCATCTTAACTACAATCACGCTCTGCCTATAAACGACAATTATCGTTCGAAATTTATTATGAGCAACGACGCCCATTTCTGACTGACACATAAGTAGGTAAAGAAACGAAATTTGCGCTTGTTTTGGGGATTTTCTCTGGCCGAAAGTTCAATTGATTCAGGAATTGAAGCAACATGACCACTCGGATCGATATCGTTTCTCTCTTTGGGTTTAAGAGCAATTCAAAATTGACGAAAATTGTGCTCAGATCATCATATCTTCAGATGAGGAGCTATTCCATTTCGGCGGCTTTATGCAGTGCATTCCGAACGTGACTGTTTTGAGTGAAAGAAAATCGAAGAAACGTTACAATCAAAAGAAAGCGCTACCGAGGCATGATGACTGAATTTTTATAAAGCCTCTTATTCTTAGACCATTTCTCGTCGAGAAAAAAATTCGTACCTTCACGACGAGACACCTTTCATTCTCGCAACAAAAAAAGAATGGATCGGACTATTTTCGGCATTTGCTGTCACATTGAACACTTCTGCTGACATCTGTTTCCCGAAACCCGTTAAAAATTTATTTTGAAAACTATTAGACTTAAAATGAGTACTAAAAAAGTAGAGCTACCCAAAAACTGAAGCTCACAAAGGAGAAAGAGAAAGTCTCGGTCACCTTCGTGAGAAAGCATGTCTTCCTTTGGGAAATAAGGAGCAGAGATTTGAAAAAAACATTCAAACATTTGGATGTTGATTTCTTCAACGCTGCATAAGTCATTGTAAGGATATTGCTTTCCATCTGTTTTTTTTTCGTTCAATTTTTTCCACGTTTCTGGTATATTTAGAATTTGTGGAATAACAGGAATTTCTTTCACCTTTCAAGTCAGAATGAAAGTTTTTGAAATGTCAGCTTATCTTAATCACGTTGCGAGATTTGAACTCGTAGGATTGAAGTCTCAAAATACTAAGGGGCTAAAGCGAAAATTGTGGATTTTGAATTGGGCGATCTATTGTAAAATTGTTGATGTTCTTCGACGGTGTTCGATTTGTTACCGCAGCATTTTTGTTTTGTGCGGTATCATTAAATATCGATGTTATGCGAACTATCAAGAGACGATTCAGACAATCTTGAACATAAAATTCGTCAAACAATTCGTGAAATATTTAATAAAAAAATTGCTTGACAGGACAGGCCTACTGACAAGCCAATCGAGGAAGTCATTTAAATTTCAAAATTGATCGAAATCTTAACTATTTTCCCAAACCAAAATAAGCCATAATTCACAATCAAATAGAACACAATCGTACTTAAAGTTGAGGAAACGCTAGAGGAATTGTAAATATCTTTAAAAAATAATAAATTTAAACAAAAAAATAACTTCCTTTGTGTTGAGAGAAAGTGGTTTGATTCAGGATCACTTGAATCATAAAAATTTAATCGAAAATTACTAATATCCTCATTTATGGACAAATTGTCATCATCATCATCAGTACACGAAATATAATAAAATCAATTTAAATAAAACTAAATCAAATCGAAACCCTTGATTTCGTAAATTGTTTAAATATTAATTATATTTTTAAATATTTTAAACAAAAAGTTTTAGTCAAATGTCATTTTTAAAGCATTATGTTTGGCTGAGAGCAGCCGCGGTGGTAGGTTATGTTATATAGTTAAGTTAATTAAGCAAAATTTAAGCGTTTTTGTCAAGCATGTGGAAAAATCTAAATTTAAAGAATTCAATTATTTTTAAAGTGTAAATGAAAAAAGCTAGTTTTGGGAACGATAACGACGAACTAAACAAGTGTTCAAAAGTTAACGTTTGAAGGAGCAGCAGCTTTTTATTTTATAGATATTTACCCAGCAATTTTAAGTTTAAGAAGTTATCTCTTTTTCAGAAAAAAAAGCTAAACATTAGTCAAAAATTTGAATTTATCTAAATCCTCAATTTCTGCCCATCAAATCGTAGCCGCCGAGATGGCACGTTTTTGTTTGTTTGTTTGTTAATTATTTGCCCGCTCTTCAAGAGGATATTAAGACTCTTATAATGCGTGTAGCACAGAGCGAGCGGAAGAATTAGGAGAAGAATGAAAGAATATGTAGTGGTTTGAGGAACTCAGGTGTGATTGGTTTCACGAATTAGGAACTAAGCCGATACAACAACCACTACAACAATGCCACCCATTATTTAGGCAACTATCACTGGTCGACCAACCCAGTGATAGTGTCATTAACTTGATCCCAATAGCAAAAAGTCGAAAAACTAGACCACTACTCTAGGAATCGAACCTGGGACCTATCAATTGAATGGCAGGCGCTCTACCAACTTCGCCACCCAGCTTCATCTGAAAGATGCCTTTTTGAGCAAAATTCAATTGGACATTGTTCGCACTCAGGCTTGTGAGAATAATATTCAGCTTTTTTTAGAGTGCATAAGATTTTCTTGTGTTGAAGAAAATATATCATTCAAAAAGCATCCAACAGAGGTAGAATCCTCCGAACACGGAAACTTCCATTTTCCTTTAAACCCCATTTAATCCAGTTGTTTGTTATCAGTTATCAAAATTCAGCTGAATTTCGACCCTTTAAATATGACACCAAAAACCCCTTCATATAATATTTCATCATGATCCTCGCTCAGGATTCAACTGATTATATAGTACAAATTTAAACTAGCATAGGGAACCCATTTTCAAGATCAGTGAACTCAAAAACATTTATTTATCCAATGAAGTAAAGATCTGTCAACTAGATTAAGTAATTGTGTTCTAAAAAAGGTGAATGCCATCTTCGAAAACGATCTGCTTAATGAGGGTTGAGACATTTTCAGGAAATGAGAAACAACTTTAGTTAAATTAAGAGGAGTAGGATTAAACTCTACTCCATTTTTAAAAAATTTGTTAAATCTGAAAATACTACTTTACACCGTTCTTCTTTTATAGACTTCGGTTATGTGGCAACGCTGTGACCATAAATCCATTTTGCGAGTGTAATTCATCCTTAAAAAAATAGCATCCACTACCTTTACCCCATTCGCATTGTGGCGGACATGGCCCCAGCCTCCTGCGCTCCCCAATTATACACATGTGTGTATTTGTGTACACTCAACAGAAGTGTGTCCTTGCTTTGTTCTCTATCCAGGCGCACATGACGGTAACGCTGCTAGTTCTATATGTAGATGTGTATAGTAATGAACTTTATGTGACTGTGCGACATAATAGCTCACCAAGGATACCTAGGGTTTATGCACGGAACGAGGCCAAGCCATTTGTGCGGTATGAGAGGCTAAAAGGCAGACAGTGAGAGAGCGAGGGGCTTTTTGTGAGAGTATGTACATACATACACTATATGCATTTAGAGTGAGAGTGTGTGTTGTGTGTGTGTGTGTGTTGCTGTTGATTTTTTGTTTTTTGTTGTTTTTTGTTTGCTGGTGAGAATATGAGAAGATATTCAGAGTTGACGTACCTGTTGCCGCACCTACTTGTTGCTTCATTGGATGTTTGCAACTGTAACAGAAGCTATCGCCATTTGTTGTTGCATCACCAGCACCAGCACCAGCACCAGTACCCCAACCCTTGCTTCCACCATTTCCTGTTTGTAAATCATTCTGGGACGAGTGTAGGTGGCAACTTGAGCCAAAGGTAGACGATGAGTGGGCGGAAGCAGTAGCCTTGTCATTAAGCTTTCTATAAAGTGTAGATTTATTCGGAGTGTATAATAGTGTGGCTGGTATTGGTGGAGGTGGTGGTGGTGGCATCAATGGTGCAACAACTGCAGTTGCATTATGCACATGCAATTCCTGCTGCGACTGTTGAAGTTTGTAGTTTTCTAGGGTAGATTCAGCTTTTTCGGCACGGGCAAGTGCCTTTTTCAATTCCTCTTCCAGGATTTCCAGTTTAATGTGTAAGGTTTTTAGTTCGTCATTAGTAGTCTTTTCGATAGCTGCTTCCATTAGAGATTTCTACAAGGAAAATTAGTAAAAAAAAACAACAATAATAGGGAAAATATACAATTAAACATAGTTTTTAGTTAGATTATAGGAAAAGTCAAAACGCCAAACCAAATACTACAGAGGTTAGTTCAAAAAATTGGGGCTTTTGTTAGTGTTTTTTATTTCAGTGGGAGACAGCACTACATACACAGGATAGGAGGATTCAAATGCTTTTTGAAGGTAAGCATTTTTATTGAATGCGCAGGCAACACGTTTTCAAGAAAACATCAATCACAGACGATATACGAACAAATTTCTTGTTGTTGTTTTTATTTTTTGTGGTAACATACCGTCATATGTTGGGTGATGCTGAGGTGGTATAGATGTTGGGTAGATTTAAGGGTGTCTAGGAACTTTTGAATATTGATTGAAAGGGTTTGAAAAAGCCCGAAACTCTTTTCATACCCTATGTTTGCGAAAATTGACAAAAATTATTTGCAACTTATCAAATATGAATTTTAAAAAAAATTTATATATATGTATTTATTTATCACAATTGATATTGTAAAAGCCGAGACGTTTTTCAATGGACGTGTCGTGTTTTCGTTGACGAAAGGACGTTTGAGAAGTTGTGCTTTTAAGTTTTAAGCTAGAAAAGAATGTAACTCCTAGCTTCGGCCGAATCAAGCCTAGTTAATTGACTTTTCAATGCTTTGGACGGGAAACTAGATTATTTCAGAAACTAGCTAAGTGAACAGCGCTATTGCTATGGACAAACAAAGTGTCAGTGGTGAAATTTTGGCTCCGCAGCTACCTTCTATGAGTCCTACCTGCAGTTAGCTACAAAAGTTTTGATACACCCCCTTTTTCTGCATAATAGTTGTACAAGAAAAATTCGATAAAAGATGTGGGAATATTTCCAAGGAGAATCCAATTATAATTATCTTATCAATAATATTTAATTTAAATATTTTTAACATAAACTTATTTAAATTTTGTATGAAAAGAGAACAAAAAAAAAAACAGTGAACTCGACCTCACAAAATTATCGATACATTTAAAATATTGTAGCTTAAGCAATATAGTAATTTGATTAAGTATTAAGTTGGGATACTTCGAGGTAAAATTACAGCTTCTAGTATTCGATGCATCGATATCATCAACTTCTTGCCATTATTATGTTCAATTTAACCCCATTCTTCCTGAAGAGCGTATTTTAACGTTTCTTTGCTAGAAACTCTATGCTTCCTTATTTGTTTTTTTTTTAAGTAAGCAAATAAATGCTCAATCGAATTTAAATCCTAATGGAAATATGTAATCCGTTTCCATGTTAAATTTTTCAGCACTGGATCCAAGATTTTTTCAAGGCGGTACATTGTGTCATCAGTTAATTTAAAACTGCCCACTCCGGACGCAGAAAAACAACCCCGAACAAGAACGGAGTTACCTCCGTTTTTTATTGTTGGTCAAAGGTTTTTTTCCTTAATCAATTCTCCGGGTTGTCTCCAAACTTTTTGAAAGCCATTCGAAGTAATAATTTTTATTTTACTCTAGTCACTAAAATTAACCCTTTTCCACTGAGTTGTGACGACGACTTTTTGCGAATAAGAATCTTTTCCTCTGATTTACCTTAGAAATGAATGGTTTACGCATTGCAGCTCTTTCGTGAGCCATAAGTTTTGGTGCACTAATGTCGGGCTTTTTTTCCTTTCTCGGACATACTAGCGTTTGTTTTGAATCGTTAATTTTGGTGATCTGCCACTGCGACTCTTGTTTTCCGAAAAATTCGTTTCTTTTAGCTTCTGTACTATTTTCTGTGTTGTTGCGAACCTTCTTTCCACAATTTCTCCTTTAGTCCAGTAAGGCTGTCCTTCTCCGTGTAATTTCATTATAATTTTCCTCTCTTCCAGAGAAGTTTCCTAAATTTTCTGTGCTTCCATGTTTAAAAGAAACTGAAACTTAACAACGTAATACGAACTCTACTCAAAATAAGGATCGAGGCGAACAAAGTATAAATTTTTCAGATGGCTTAATCCTGATAATATTGGCGCCTGCATACAAAAATACTACTGTAAATAAACAGAAGGATAAGTAGTGCGTGTACATCATCAGTTTCATCCGGAGAACGTTGGGTCCAGTGCAAATTCCTGCTGTAAGATATGCATCCAACCGGCCACTTTAACGATCAAGTTAATCAAAGAATTGAAGGTCTTGGTGGTTTTATCTCCATCTTCATCAGTGAGAATCTTGCCTATATCCAAACGAGAACTGGTGCCTTGTTATATTTTCAGCAACGCTTCAGTTCAGATCATAGTGTACTTGAAGTGGAACAGCCGCTTCCGGAACACCAATGTGTAGTCCTAAAATCGGTGACTCATATAAATTTGTTGATTCTTAAATTATGACGGCCGACCTTTATGATCGCACGCTCTTAGCTACTTCATTTCTTAGGATTCAAAGTACATAAAACAACTTAGCTTGACGTCACGTTGGGCGATGTTGCAAAGAGCGTTTCAGTATTTCGTTACATTCTAGATTGGCTGATCGTCAAACTTCCCGCTTGAAATCACTGTTTATCAGAAGCACTCGAGACACATTCAAAGTCGAAGGTCCTTTAAAAGGCTTGAATGTATTGAGTCTTGACATTTTTACTCCTACATGCCTATTCCATAAAACAGACGGAAGTAAAACTCTTCTGAAGTACTTTAATGTTGAATTTTCTTCCCAAGTTTTTTTTTTCAATGTTGGGAATTGTGCAGTCGATTCTGCTGTTCGAAGCATTTTATCAACCAAATCCGTGACATTTATTTATTGTTTCAGTGTTTGCATCGTAAAGGATCGCCTTTATACCGAAGAGGAGCGCCAAGGTGGGTGAGCTTCAACGCTTATCAACATTCGTTCACTTTGTGTGTACATGTTGAACAGCATGGACCCCATCCTCGCAATTTTCTACGAATTCTGTTTGCAGACTTTCAGATAAATATACTGTGAACGTCAAAAAAAGTGTACAGCTATGAAGTTGGCATACATATTTTAGCATAAAATATTTTACTAAAAAAACAATAACAAAATTTAAAAAAATACGTCATTTTCATGGCCCTAAAAAAATGTGTACATTTTTCAATTCAGGAGAAAAACTTAAAATTTAGACTTCGTCTGTCAATGTCAATTTTTTGCCACTATTCAACGATATCGAGATACTCCCACAAATGCTTAATAGGGTTTAGGTCTGGGTATTGTTGAGGGTGGTCTAGTCAATTACAATTTTGGTGTGTGCTTTGGGTTGTTGTCTTGTTGCAAGACCCAAGAATCACTTAGCCCCAGTTTCGCAATACTACACGGCAAATTGTGGCTCCTTCAATTTTTTTTCTCGTAATACCAATCACTAGGCTCCCAATTCCAGATGACGCCATAAAACATAAGACAATTAATTAGGGGTTGGTGTGGTGAGCACGGATGTGGTTTTATTATGGAGTTAAGATTTTGTTCTTCATTTTCCGTATTTATCGATCGCCTTTTTTTTTTTTTGAGCTCTCAAATTTCCCCTCGCACTAAAAAGAGCATTCCCCCAGAATGACAAGGTCTCATTTTTATATTTCTTTGCATAAAGCAGACTTCACTTTCGAATTAATTTTTTTGGAAATACATATTTGGCTTTTTGCGAGGAACCCTGCAATGTAGTCTATTACTCTGGAGTGTCCGGCAAACAGTGCTCGCGCTTTCGTTGCATTACGTTAAGCAATCTTCACTGCACTTTCCGCTGGATTTTCCCGAACGTTCCTCACAACAGCACGTAAATGTTTGTGTTTTCATTTTTTCTTTGTCAGTTTATTGATAATAAATCGCCTTCAAAAGTTACATACCTATTTCAAAAGGAATTAATATCCAATTGTCAAAAAGCTATTTTAAAAATACAATTAACAGATGTACACTTTCTTTTGTCGCTCACAGTATGTGCGGTTGATTTATGTTTTGGAACCGATGGCCTTGCAACCAGACGAATACTTTACTGCACATTATAAGAGTAGAGAAGTATTTTTATCGTTTCAACGTTTCTAAGCTTGATTCTATCTGTGCTTTAAGAATCTTTATTGCAAGTGGGGTCATTAGCTTGCTAGAGGCTTGGTTTTCGCAATCCATTGCGCCATGATTATCTTGCTATTTTGGCCTGATTTCGCTCAAATACATATCTTCCGGGTTAGGGCTCGAAAAACGTTGTTTCCCTTAAGATGACGATGGTATAACAATCATCTCAATATCTGACAAAAAGTTAAGGAAGAAGCTCTTCACATCTAATCACGACGTTGTACTCCATTTTTATTTGATATTTAATATATTATTAAAAGTCTCTTTGAATGATGGGGCATCTAAAGTACTTGAATTCTATTAAAAATCTTCAACCTAGTGTACCAATCAGACTCTTTTTTTGTCTGATCTAAAACTGCCTATGCTTGTACCACATGGAATGATTTACACTTTTGTGAAAATAGGTTGGCCAATCTCCTTCAGCACGGATACAACCAAGCAAATGAACATTTGAGGCTGTATTGTCCAATATCATCACCATGTTCGCTTAAAATAGGCGGCTTTTAGGGATCTGCGATAAATCTGGACATTGATTATTAGGACATAGATATACATATATATCCAGAAACGAGAAGTTAACAAACTTGTAAGGGAATGGAGTTGTGGGAAACTACCACAAAAAGAAAAAATCATATCGCAATTCGAAGCGTAAAGGTTTTGAAAATCCTATCAGGCATTTTAACCGGACGCCTTCGTTCATCGATGTTGCTGCCACTTCTATAGTCCCTTCAAAGCACAACTTCTCAAACGATACATACTATATGTATACATCGAACATTACATGATCGTAATGTATAAACAACTACAAACCAGACCTATAATTTCAACTCACCATTTCAACAATGCGTTCGCCATGATCCCGATTCGGACTCTGTAGTTCATCCTTTGGCGGTTCAAATGTTGGCACAATTTGTAAGGGTGCAACCGGTGTCAATAACGGCGATGGAGTTCCACCTGATGTTTGGCCATCCAATAGATCCTTTGATTGTTTTGTTAGATCATCATTGCGTTGCTTCAACTTGATTAAAGCCTCTTCCATTCTAAAAAATATGTAAAAAAAAAAAATAAAGAGTCAATTATTTAGCCTAAAGGCAGTGACTAGAAAACCTAAGCTCACTTTTTGCTTGTTTCTACACTCTCCTTCATGTTTTGTGTCAAAAGTTGTGCGACCCTCGTTAGGTTCGTATTCTCTGTGCGTAAAGTTTCGTTTTCCTCTTCCAAATGATGTTGCTGCAAAAATGACAAACATACCATACAATGATTTCCTGTTCAACAAAACAAAAATTCAATTTCTTACATTTTCCATAAGATCGGAGATTTTCTCATTAGCCTCGTACAGCTGAAGCTCTACCGAGTTCATTGTATTCTTCAGTTGAACAAATTCATCAACCAGCCTCTCGACGCATTCACTTGTTATGGCATTTGCTTTCGAGTCCTCCATGTCGATAAGGCTTTCCATTTCGTTGTTAGCCAAGGAGGGAATTATTTTGAGAATTTTACTCTTTAAGCCCATCGAGTCCTCAAGGGTGGCTGCGACATGATCTTGATTGTCTTGAAGTGCTTGCAACTGAGTGGTTAATCTGAATAAAAATAAATAGAAATAGAAAATTGAGAATTAAGGACATAAACATTTCGACAGCACGTAATACATACAAAGTGATCTTTTCCACCTTCATTTTATGTAGCTTGTCCAAGGCACTCTTTTCTGTGGTTGTCTTGGCCAATTTGACGGCCATTTCTTTGATTTGTGATTCGAATTCGGTTTGAGAGCGTCTCAGACTATCGAGTTCCTCTTTAAGTTTGGAATTCTCTTCCAAGAGGTCATTTTGAATCTTTTTATCTATAAAAAATATTTAAGAAGTTTAACAAAAATTAAAAATTAAATTAATTATTTCTTATTTACAATCTTCGATTCCAGCTTTTAAGGTTTTGTTGTCCTCTTTTAGAGCAATATTATCCTCCAACAGGGTAAATAGATCAGTTTCGGGATCTTGTTCATTGTAATCGGGCTCACGGACGCGACTTCTACTGCGAGTTTTGCCCTCTTGGGTCCGAAATTTAGCTACAGGAATGCGACCTCTTCGTTCCATATTGTTTAGAGTCCTGAAAATATATGTTGCAAGTGAAAAGGAACAAATGTTTTTTTAACAACAGAAGCAAAAAATTTGTTAACGTATAAAATTAATGACAAAAAAACTGAACAATTTTTATGCGCAAGAACATCGCCTTAAGAGCGTTCAAAAATTGTATGTTTACACTGCGAATCACTAGGATGAGGTCATCACTATGTATGTAGCTATCTACCTTCGAGCAGATAAGTTTTTTTCTCATAAGAAGGAGTAAATAAGGGCAAGTAAGAAAAGCCAATTAACTTCCTAAATTCGAAAGAGTATAATAAGTGCGCCAATATGATCAGACTACATTAGAAATTTCATAAAAACTGCGGCCAAGTGCACATAGCATGGCACAAACAGTGGTGGCCACAGAATTAGAAACGATTTCTTCATATCAGTTTAGGACAAGATATACCTTTATTAATGTATTAAAATAGGTTTTATGTATAAGACATAGGATAAGGCATTTTTTAACATTTCAGCAATTTTAAAATTTATAATAAGGAAAAGATAATTCAAAATACAGTCAAAATCGGTTATACCGACCAAATTCTTAGGTCCCGATTGAGCTCCATTATAGTCCCATTGAACAAGAAATCGTCTATAACGACATCGCTTACAACGACATATTTTTCTCTTGTTTGAAATAAAATATTGGTTACAACGACTTAAATCGACGCAGCTGTTGATGGGACTGTCTATTTTTTCCTAGGTAAACTGACTATCTGTAGATGAGTTGAATGAATGTATGATGTGTGTATTTACATAGAATTTCGGATATGTTACATCTTAGCCTTTGTTGGCATGTTTCCTTTTGTTTTGCGTTTATTATTAGTTCTGAGTTTGTTCAATAGTGGTGGCAAATTACGGAGTGCAATTTTTTCTGTGTCACGAATGGACATGGAGGATTCGTTTATCTGTTGCTCTTCTAGCAGCATGCTATATGATAGGGACATTACTCGAGTCTGAAAGATAGCCATATGCATCCAGATAAAGAAATGCTTCAGGTGGTATATGTCCACTTATCAATGAATTTCTTAAATACCCAGGGTTAGGATAAAATAAACCCGATATGAATTCATTCTCAATAACATTACTCGACCGCTCAAAATGATTCCTCGCAAGGTCTAGAATGACATTGTCGATTCTAGACACGCCGGAAGCATCCAATAGTCTTTTGTTGGAGACGTAATGCCGAAAGTCGGAATGAGCGCTTCTGTACATTCCCTTGCATGCTCGTAGACATTTCCTCTCAAAAATTCTGTACTTCTCCATATAAGATGGGCTTATGTTCCACCACACTGTACTCGCATAAGTCAAAATTGGACGCACAAAAGCTGGGTAGCTGATCTCAAATAGATGGAATAAAAAAGTTTCTTCAGCGACATAAATGCTGCCCTTGCTTTTTTTAGTTGGATATTAACATGATCATTATAATATAGGAATTTATCTAAGTAAACTCCTAAATACCTCACATCAGTTTTTGATTCGATTCGAAGGCCATTTGAAGATGTTATAACATAATTTCTCCAATTGCGTCGCAAGTCTGAATTACCCTGTCCTACTGGGGTGCGGAACAGTATGGTTTCGCATTAAGAATTGTTTATTTTTAGTTTCCAATCCTCACAGAATTTTTCGAGGGTATCAAACTTCAGTTGGAGTTCGTTTTTAATTTCGCAAATTTTTGAACCATAAGCATACAGAATGACGTCGTCGGCGAATACTATTGAGTCATCCAAGTCCCTCAGCATTTTAGAAACGCAAATATTAAAGAGTATTGGTGCGGATACTGTGCCTTGTAGCAGACCATTTTTTCAGTCTTGTACTTTCTATCTGTTACAACGAATTTCTTCTCGCGTATCATAGATACGATTATCACTGTAAGGTGATGGGGAAACTCATATCTGATTAGTTTGTAAATAAGCCCGTCAATCCAAACCGTGTCAAAGGCTTTCTCGATATCCACTAGACAGGCACCTGTACTTTTTTTCCATTAAGGTTCCAGTTTATATTAGATACTAGTTTTGTAACAGCGTGCACTGCCGAGTGATTTCTTTTATATCCAAATTGATTTCGCGGTATAATCTCCTTTGTTTCGCACGCGAACAATATTGATTTGGTAACAACTACCTCAAAAACCTTCCCAATATTAGGCAGGAGACTAATTGGCCTATAGTTCGAAGGATCTGAAGGATCTTTTTTTTTACAATCGGAAATACCTTTGATACTTTCCAACAGCTTGGGAAGTAGCAGTTGTTAAGCAAATTATTAAAAATCACGCATTATTGCCTTATGATTTCATCAGGTAAATGTTTAAGTACAATATTTGGAATGCCATCTAATCCCGATGTCTTTTTATTATTGAGCTTCCTGAATATTTCAGTCAATTCATCGAGTGTTGTATAGTAGTTGTTTGTCTGTTCCGTCGTTAGTTCGTCTGCATTCATATCTTCAGAAAATTGGAGAAGAGGGTCAGGTTGTAAGTTAAACCGTGTTAATTCCTATGCTACTTCGACTGATTTTCGACTTGGGTGTTCTGTGGCGTGGATCGACTCAAAATGGGAACCAATAAGATTGAGTTTAGTCATTCCACCATCAATCACGTATTGTTTTTCCACAATAGGACAGTGGTTGTGATCAATTCCAGCTTTATGAATAAGTTGTTGGGATGCCAACGGAATTTTCAATTTCGGAATATTGATAACACTACGAGGCTTAAAAATCTGTTTTATCTGAGGAAACATATTCCTCGAGGCAGACTTCATCACATTTTCGGCTCGATGCCTCCAGTAGTCATTAATAGAATTCCGAAATTGTTGTTTTAATAAGGATCTTACATTTTTCATCAGAGATTTCAATCTTATTAGCTCCAAGCTGATTAAATTATCCGGAACCTGTTGACGAATCCGATTTATCTGAGTTAAAAGAAAGCTTTTGTGTGTCTGTAATGTCATAATGTCACGGTTTATATAGCATTCCAAACTATTTTTGCTCTTTATTTTTTGTACAGCGGACTCCATTGTTTCCTGTACTACGGCATTAATTTTCTCGATAGCAGATTCACACTCTACATTTGTGAGGTTCCTGTTGTTAGGAACATCAGTTGATGCGCGTTGAGACCTATATTTTCTCGCGGCATAACATTCAAATCTGCACCAATCTGTGTTCCTAAAATTATATTTTGGAGCCTCGTGTTGTGTCTCAAATGTAAACGTTGAATCACCTGCTAAGGATACCCCAATTACGATGGCGTTGTGATCGCTATCATAAGGCAACTGCGGTATTTTAGAATCGCGGATTGTTTTGATATGCAACCGTGCGTCCGCGATGCATAAATCTAGATATGAATTTGCAGAGGGGAAACTGGGTGTAACCGGGCTATACAATTTTAATTTATACTCAACTTGATTCTCATCTATAAAGTACCTTAAGCGATTGCCGTTGGTGTTGGTACATGAATTAGACCAAGTTGGGTGCTTCGCGTTTAAATCTCCCGCTAAGACGAAATAGTTGTTTAGACTATTTAGCCTTAGATTTTCGAACAGATTTTCGATTTCGGTATTGAATTCATTAGCGGAGGCACGAGGAAAATATGCTGATATTAAGTACAAATGACTATTATTCCTCAGAGGTAGCGAAATAATAGTGGTTTCAAGACGATTAAAATTTTTGATGATATCATTTTCAACTGTTGTGAACTTAAGTGGTTTGTTGACGAGGATCGCCGTTCCACCGCCGTTCGATTTTATTCTGTCAGTCCGTATGAGATTGTAATCCTTGAACTCCAAGTAATGTCTGTCATTAAGATTCACTCAAAAAGAGTACGTCTGGTCCATGATTTGTTACAAAGCACAATAAGTCACCTCTTCTATCATTAGATCGTATGGAATGGACGTTGATAATATTGTATCCAACTTTTTTGCTGGTTCAGCAACCACTTTGGCGAGATTATTGACTTGGTTCTGTAAACTTTCGTTTTGAGAACGCGAAAAAGTGTGAGAGCCAGTTGTTGAGCCGACAACACTTGCGTATGAAACGCCCTTTTTACAGTAGTTTTCAACAATTTTAATTTTTTGGTCTAATCTTTCCTTTGCTATGTTTTTTTTTTTTCTTGCATTTCATCTGCAAGTTTTTTAAAAATCGGACATCCTCTAAAGGAAGCTGGATGTCCAGAGTTGTTACAAAGAACGCAAGGCAGTTGATCTTTTGCAGTATCTTTCTTGATATGACACTCACCTGGCTCGTGACTATCCCGGCATTTTACGCATCTATACATCATGCTACAAAGGAATTTCAATTTAATCTAAAGTCTAAAAAGCCTTCGTTTTTATTTTGATTTTTTCATCTTTGTCCTTTTTTTTAGTAAACTGTGTAGGTACCGAACAACAGCATTTATACCTGCCGTACGAGGAACTATATCGGAAGAACTTTTCATCATATCAATGATTTGGGAATTGCTGGGAAAGCGCTTGAATTCATAGATTGATAGGTCGATGAATTTTGTAGCTGATACTCTAAAACGAGAAGCTGCAGCAGAAAAAGGATTCAATTCTACAAAATGTCGTCTTAGCTATCGCAGTCCACCTTTCACAAGGCAACGGAAAAGTCATTTACCATGGAAAATTGCAAGAAAACTATTAGAAATATGA